>JALJCO010009493.1:0-53412 GCA_023101725.1 Atherinomorus stipes | reverse complement strand
TGGATGCTAGCAGCTCTAACCCGGCGTGGCATGGATGCTAGCAGCTTTAACCCGGCGTAGCATGGATGCTAGCAGCTTTAACCCGGCGTGGCATGGATGCTAGCAGCTCTAACACGGCGTGGCATGGATGCTAGCAGCTTTAACCCAGCGTGGCATGGATGCTAGCAGCTGTAACCCGGCGTGGCATGGATGCTAGCAGCTCTAACCCGGCGTGGCATGGATGCTAGCAGCTTTAACCCGGCGTGGCATGGATGCTAGCAGCTTTAACCCGCCGTGGCATGGATGCTAGCAGCTTTAACCCGCCGTGGCACGGATGCTAGCAGCTTTAACCCGCCGTGGCACGGATGCTACCAGCTTTAACCCGGCGTGGCACGGATGCTACCAGCTTTAACCCGGCGTGGCATGGATGCTAGCAGCTTTAACCCGGCGTGGCATGGATGCTAGCAGCTTTATCCCAGCGTGGCATGGATGCTAGCAGCTCTAACCCGGTGTGGCATGGATGCTAGCAGCTTGTGGCATATCTCAGCTGTTATGGAGACCAACATGCTTCCATCACAGCCTTGAGCTCTTCTTTATTGTTTGGTCTCTTCCCGTTCAGCTTTCTCTGACGATGTCCCACATGTTCTCAATGGGGTTCAGGTCAGGTGGGTTTGCGGGCCAATCCAGCATGGTGATCCATGGTTGTTGAAGCAGGATTTAGTAGTTTTGGCAGTGTGGGCAGGTGCCAAGTCCTGCTGGAAGATGAAGTCTGCATCCCCATACAGCTGGTCCCCTGAAGCAAGCATGAAGGTCTCCAAAATGTCCTGGTAGACGGCTGCATTGATGCTGGACTTGATGAAGCTCACAGGTCCATTCCTTATGAAGTCCTCCACACGTCTGAAAGGTCCTTTCCTGACCATCTTCTCCAGGCTGCTGTCAGCCCTCCGGCTTCTACACGTTTTCTTCCACACTTCTTCCTTCCACTTAACTGTCCATTAATGTGCTTTGAGACACTCTGAGAACATCCAGCTTCTTTTCTATCACTTTTTGTGTCTTTCCACCTTGTGCAGGGAGTCAATGACGGTTTTCTGCACAACTGTCAGATCAGCATCTTCCCCATGATTGTGAATTCTTCTAAACCAACACAGAGACTTTTTAAAGGCTCAGGGTACTTATGGAGGTGTTTGGATTACTGACCTGATTAGAATGTGACACTCTGAACCTTCAATACTGGAGCTTTTCACAATATTCTCATTTTTGGAGTTTTAGAATTTGAGGTTTTCTTAAGCTGCGACTTCTTATCAGCAACATCTGAACAAATAAAAGCTTGAAATATATTGATTCTCATATTATTTATCTATACAATATGTAAATTGCACCTTTTAAAGGGACTTGAGGCAAGATTAAGAAATGAAACTCGCGACTGGCGCTTCAGGTACCTGCAGCGACGAGCCAAGCCGTCACGGGAGCACAAACTGAAGCTATAATGTTATTTACTCACCTTTTATTCGTAGTTCCACTTTTTAGTGTCTTTCAGCTGATCTGGATCGTTTGCTGACGGCAGAAGAATCCATAACTATCACTTACAGTGTTTGAATTTACCGCAACCGTCTTCTTCCTGGATCAAAACTGCAGATGTAGCATCATTTGACGTCACGTCCGCAGGGCAGCGCGGGAAATTCAGACACCGAATTGCAGCATTTTGCAGCACACAGCCTGTTCAAGGCAACGGAGAGAAACGTGGTGGAAACGTTCTTTTTGGTATTTAGCGCTTCATCACCCATTAGTATGAAAAAAAATGGACATGCATGTTTGTTTGTTTTCTAAATTCCTGCCCCTTGTTCCTATAAGTTGAAATACAGAAATACATGAACTTTCTCAGGATATTCTAATATTTTGGGTAGTACCTGTATATCTGCTTATATACAACAAACAGAGGCGGCTCAGCGTCGTGTTAGTGTGTGCTCATAAAGTCAGGTAAGCAATGGGTATTGACAAGTTTTTATGGACTTTCATGGACCTTTTTGTTCAGTCGCCGGTAAACTCCATTATGAAAACGAAACACACACAGATCTCCGGCTGTATCTCCAGTTGAGATATTAAAAAGTGCTCCAGAGTCTTGCTCAGCATGAGGGTGAGTAGAAAATGAAGGATCATCATTCTGCAGGTGTACTATTCCTTTAAGCCAGCCAGATATGTTCAATCCAGCGGTATCTAACGTCAGCGGCGCTGAGCTCAAACAGGACCAGTTCAGAGTCCACTATCTGAGGCCATCAGATCAGTGCAGATCCCCAACAAACCTCCTATTACTCTGAACACTGCGTTAATATTTCCAAGTTTCAATAAAAACCGAAATCTGTTTCATGTTTTCCAGCAAACACAAACTGATCATCATTAAAATGAATTATTATTCATCTCCATCTTTGTTTCTGAAGTTGTTTCTACACATTTTTTTCGACCAGAAGCAACTGTGATTTCAAATAAGCATCATAAACCAGCTGGTCGAGGAAAACCGGAATGAGAGGAGCTGCTCACCAGATGAAGACCAGGATGGCTGCGTTCAGGCTCCACTTCAGAGAACCGAGCCGGACCGAGTGGATCCGGACCAGCTTGTTGGTCTGGTACTGGCACAGACCGAACGGGTCGCAGTTCGGCATGTTGGGGACGGACAGCTGCGGTTTTGTTGTGGAGGAGGAAGCTGTGAGTCAGTGGGTCCGCTCCTTCCTGTGGGGGGTCACATGTCCACGAGAGATCCCGCAGCTGCTCCTCATCTGGGTCCACTTCACGGACCGGTCCGGAACAGATGAATATTCGCTCTTTATTCAATTATTATATTATATTCACCCGCGGCTCTCCTCCCGGACTAAAATAAATTAGTAAATAAACTATGTTTTATTATTATTTTAAATAAACATTTAAAAAAATACATTTTGGTGTTTTTTTATTCTTCCTTATCTTGAAATGTTTCCTATCAGTGTTATCATTGCCATAACTGTAAAAATAGTTTATTGCAAACATTATAGATATTATTATTGTTATTATTTCGAATCAATTCATCTTTCACTTTTTTTCCTTAAAGGTACAGTATGTAAAAATTACTGACATCTAGTGGTAAAGATGGTATTTGAAAGAAAAGACGTTTTCTTTCAAATGACTTCATATTCCAGCACTGTAGTGAATGTATGGTGGCCATTAGCGGCCAAAATTCTCCCAGACATCAAGATGTTTTCATCTGTTAGTGGATCCGTGGTCTCAGGTGTAGCTATGACTATGAGTAACTACTTTTTATGTCTTTTAAAGCATTACTGATCCCAAACAGTCTCTAACTCCCAATAGAGACTGGGGGGGTATCTTTCGATTCTTATTCTTCTTATTCTTCCTCTCACCTAAATGTATACTATCAGTGTTAACATTGCCATGGAAACAGTGTTTTTAGAGACATCATTACTATTGTCACTATTTCAAATCAATTCATATTTTACTTTTATCCTTAATTTTATATATATATATATATATATATATATATATATATATATATATATACAGTATATATCCTATATTTTGTCATTGTTTATTAGCATTATTATTATGACAGTTTATTAAACTTTTTGTAGATATTAGGCATGTCCAATATTATCGGCCAATATTGGTATTAAAATGTGATATCGGAAAATATAGATATAGTTTTTTTAGGCCAATATTTTGAAAAATGAAATCTCGCTAGATTTTGTTAGTAAAATCTCACAAGATTTTATTACGGAGCAAAAAATCTTGCAAGATCATGTTTCATTTGTATTGGTCCAACATGAAGAAAAATCCCTTTTATTGTGGAGGAACTTCATTTCCCAGCATTCCTTTCAGCGTTGTGTGACTACGGTGCAGCTGCTGCTGCTACAGACTGACTGACTTTGAAGCTGCTGATAATATGTCTGGTTTTAAGTTGCTGGTTAAGTTACAGAGTTGTTAGAAACATTAGAATTAGACACATGTTGATAATACCTGCTAGTATCTGATATCTGGCAGCCAGATATCCAAAATGAACTCCTCTGGCTGAGTTAAGGAGATTTTGGGATCTTTGCTCTCGGAGCAGAATTTTTTAAAATTTTTTATTTAACCTTTATTTTACCAGGAAAACCTCATTGAGATTGAAAATCTCTTTTCCAAGAGTGTCCTGGCCAAGACAGCAGCAGAGAAGTAAAGTTACAAAAAAAGCATTCCAAAACAATAAAAATCATAAAACAAGTTTAAAAATGTAACTAAAATAAATTACCAATAAATTAACTGTGCAAAGTCCACAAATCAGGCAAAGCATTTACAGACAGATTCAAGTACGTCCAAGTCATCCAGCATTTTCTTAAAAACATCAAATGAGACCAAATCACGCAGTTCCAGGTCTTTCTGCAGCTGGTTCCAGGCACACGGCGCTGCACATGAAAAAGCCCTTTTTCCCATTTCAGTTCTCGTCCTCGGGACTGAAAGTAGTAAGAACTCCTGAGAACGAAGACTGTAAGAACCCGAACTCTTCAGCTGGAGAAGAGCTGTCAGGTACGAGGGACGCAGACCAGTGACGGCTTTGTAGATGATAACATACCAGTGTTTCATCCTGCGTAAGGACAGCGAATATAGTTGTATTTCTCAGAATATCAGAGATACAACCTCACTGTCGTCTGCATAGATCGGTATCGGTTAATATTGGAATTTATGAGTTGGACAATAGGGGATTATCACGCTTACCGGAAGTTCCCGGTATTTGGGCACTTCCTCTTCCGGGCCATGTTAACGACAGCCGTTCCTGCTCTGTTATACTGTTTAAATCGGATAAACTCCAAACATACTTAAGTTTTCATTCTAGACTGAAGTGATACTGGATCAAAAGCTGGATCAAAGCGATCGATTCGCCACGGTGAAGGACCGAACTTTATAATAAAACACACGTTTGTTTGTCGCCGGTGGGGCACAACACCGGCACTTCACAGCATGCTAGCATTAGGCAGCTAGCGTTTACCGACGTAGCTTAACATTGTGCGTCTTAAAACACACAAACATCTGAAAATTGGGTCTGTACCTCCCCGTTTCCAGTGGAACAACTGGGGACTGCCAAGAAAGGAGATGCTTTTAGACGATTGTGTGTTTTCAGCCGCACAAAGTTAGGCACGTTATCGAGCTGGCTAATGCTAACCTGCTAACACGACTGTGCAGACTGCCGGCCACAAACAAACGTGTGTCGTTTTATTATAAAGTTCGGTCCTTCACCGCGGCGAATCGGTCGTTTTAATCCACTTCTTCCTTAGCATCACTTCAGTCTGGAATGAAAACTTGGCATTGGCGTTTATTCGATTTACAACGTTTAACAGAGTAGTAGCTGGCGGACTATTGTTAGCATGTTAGCATTAGCCAGCTCGATGACGTGCCTGACTTTGTGCGGCTGAAAACACACAAGCATCTGAAAGCGTCTCCTTTCTTGGCAGTCCCCAGTTGTTCCACTGGAAACGGGGGGGTACAGACCCGATTTTCAGATGTTTGTGTGTTTTAAGACGCACAATGTTAGCACGTCAGTAAACGTTAGCTGGCTAATGCTAGCATGCTGTGAAGTGCCGGTGTTGTGCCCCACCGGCGACAAACAAACGTGTGTTTTATTATAAAGTTCGGCCCTTCACCGCGGCAAATCGATCGCTTTGATCCAGCTTTTGATCCAGTATCACTTCAGTCTGGAATGAAAACTTGAGTATGTTTGGAGTTTATCCGATTTAAACAGTATAACAGAGAAACGGCTGTCGTTAACATGGCCCGGAAGAGGAAGTGTCAAAATCCGGGAACCGGAAGTTCGGAACACGGAAGCGTGATAATCCCCTATATCGGTATTGAACATCTGTTCTTCTTGTACAAGCAGCAGTTTTACTTTCTGCCACCTGGATGGTCCACCTATGCCCACAGACACAAACCACTCTCATCAGTGTTCATTTCACCTTCTTAGTACTCCATAATAACATGTTCTTCTTTTGTTTGTTAGTTTATTTGTTTTTCTTTTTTCTTTTTTTTTTTTGCCATTTGAATTAGGAAGAACTGGATAATCTTTGGTCTGTTATTGTAAATCATAGTGCATACTTCTGCTATTTATCTATCTATCTATGTATGCAGCTGCAGGTCTTTATTTTCCCCGATGAGCTGGGTTGTAACGTGAACTGAGAGCATCACAGATGATGTGGGAAGTCAGCCTTCACATGTTCATGTTTTTCCTGGTTTTCATTAAGATAAAGAGCTTCTTGTGTCCAGAGGGACAAGTGGATTATTGTGAGGAGAAGCCGAGCACATCAACAATGAGCGACTCAGGACGTGGGACGTCTCTGAGATTCAGTCCAGTTTCCACTCAGCAGCCAGAGACACAGCAGGACACATGGAAGCTCAATAAATACCCAGAAATGGTGAAATGGCCGAAGGAGAGCGGCATTTTCAGAGTACTGACGTTTTACCGGAGATCGCTCAGCTTCTCTCCTGGCTCTCCACACAGTCCATAAACATGTCTGTTGGGTCGGCTGGAAACCCTGAACGTACCCTCGGGGTGGGTGTGAGCCCCCATGCTTGTGGTCCTGTTTTTGTGATGGACTGGAAGCCTGTCCTGGACTTTCTTACCCCCGTTTCTGTCATGCTGACCAAACTTCATCACGCTGAGCTCACACAGAGAGAGACTCTCCATCTGCTCCTGGGTCGGACCCTCTGTTTCCTCCCAACAACTGGTTTAATGCTTAATTCTTGGTGGCAGGGCCGGTCAAAGACCGTACGGGGCCCTGAGCAGAGTCTTCACCCCCACCCACCTCAGTATTAGTGATAATTTCCTCCAGTGTAAATATAACACTCATTCATTTGCCTCGTAATTGGCTTAAATCGTACTTGTGTCCAACATTACTGGTAGAGACGTTTGATAATATCAGCCTACTGATATTCATGGCTGATATCGACATTAAAATGTGATATCAGAAAATACTGATAGTTTTTTTCAACCGATATTTTTACTAACAAAATCTCCCGATATCTTGTTCCATCAGCGTTGGTCCAGCATGTATAACTGTTGTCCCGGAAGAACTTCATTTCCCAGCATTCCTTTCAGAGTCATGTGACTACGGTGCAGCTGCTGCTGCTACAGACTGACTTGCTTTGAAGCTGATGTAGTTGGACAATATCGGTATGGATATCTGTAAGAAAAAATAAAGCTAATAACCAGCATCCGTAGTTAATGAGAACATTATATGGGATTATCACGCTTACTGGAACTTCCCGGAATCTCGGCGTTTCCTCTTCCGGGCCATTTAACAATAGCCGTCGCTGCTCTGTTACACTTTGTAAATCGGATAAACGCCAAACATACTGTAATAGTTCATGTGTTCTGTCACAGAGGGTTTTGCTGTGCTGTGAGGCCAGGGGTGCTAGGGGGCGCAAGAGTGTAAAAAAGAGAGCGGGAGGGGGGGGAAAGAGACGGAAAAAGAGAAGTGTGTGTTTTGGGAAAGTGGCCTGTGGTTGAGTTGAGCGGTAGCTCTGTTCCTGTTGTTACTCGTGAGGGAATAAAAGGTCAACTAAATCGAGAGTTGATGTCCCGCGTCTTCTTGGGCAACTAGTGGGCATTACAATACTTAAGTTTTCATTCCAGACTGAAGTGATGCTTAGGAGGAAGTGGGTCATAGCGATCGATTCGCCGCGAAGGGCCGAACTTTTTAATAAAACAACGCAGCACGTTTGTTTGTAGCCGGCAGACTACACAGCCGGTGTTAGCAGGTTAGCATTAGCCAGCTCGATGACGTGCCTAACTTTGTGCGGCTGAAAACACACAAGCATCTGAAAGCGTCTCCTTTCTTGGCAGTCCCCAGTTGTTCCACTGGAAACGGGGGGGTACAGACCCGATTTTCAGATGTTTGTGTGTTTTAAGACGCACAATGTTAAGCACGTCAGTAAACGCTAGCTGGCTAATGCTAGCATGCTGTGAAGTGCCGGTGTTGTGCCCCACCGGCGACAAACAAACGTGTGTTTTATTATAAAGTTCGGTCCTTCACCGCGGCGAATCTCTTTGATCCACTTCTTCCTCAGTATCATTTCAGTCGGGAATCAATGAAAATTTAAGTATGGTTGGCGTTTATTCAATTTACGAAGTGGAACAGAGCAGGGACATTGAACTTGACCGGAAGTGGACCAGCTAAGTGTTTCAAGTTCCGGAAACCGGAACACGGAAGCGTGATAATCCCCTATTGTTTGTAAATCAGATGTTTTCGTGTCTCATAAACAGAATTTCCACTCAGTTTCACTCTTTAAAAGCAGTTTAATACTTGGAAGTTGCTTCTGCGATTTCTCTGCACTTCGTAACGAACCTGCGCAGGAAATCTGCCAAAACCGCCGAAACATGCAGCCGTTTTTCTGTCTGCATGCAGAAGCCTCCTCAGCGGAAAAGTTTCTGTAAATTCTGCTTGAACTTCATGAGGCCGGGGTCTTCCTGCATCTCCTGCTTCATGCCGCTGGAGTCCAGCGCTTTCTCATGGGCCTCGTCGAACAGCTTCTCCCCCAGCTCCTTCTTCACTCGGTCCCTCCAGGCCAGCAGCTTCGGCCGGCCCTCGAAGCCGTCCACACCAGCCGAGAGAGGCTGAAAAACACATTAAAACAGCTTTAAACCGTCCCAGCAAATAAGAAATTCCTCCCGGTCTGACGCTCCAGCCGGGAACGCTGATTGTTTCTCTGCTTTTCCAAACGCTGCTGAACCATCTTTGTCTGAAAATAAAGCTAAATACTGGTGAGATTTCATCAGAGACGGAAGCATCAGCACAAGCTGAAGCTGCGGAGGATGGAACAAAGATTTTCCCTGCATGTTATACGAAACGCCTCCTCCAGACATTATGATGCAGTGTTTGTGTGTAAGCTGGAGAATCACTCGTCGTAACGAACGGTGACTTGTGAGTTGCAGTGAGGGACGTGGGAACATCTCTGGGATCCAGCGTGTGAAGTTGTATCTGAAAATACTCGTAGAACATCAACAGCTGCCGTTTCTGTTTGTTTTATCCGCCAGACTGCAAATTAGAGGTGTGCGATACTGCAAGATGTGGCACCAATATGATACCAATGAACGGCTAGTATCGGCAAGACTGATAAGATACCGATACTTTGTAATAGGGATGACAAATTAAAGTGGAATTTTGCTCTTTTTGAACCTGGGGTGTGTTTTTATGTTCTTTCATATGTGAGTGATGGAGAAATGAATGTTCCAGATAGCTCCAGTATTTATCCGGGCAGCAGCCCAGATAATGAGAAGTATGGAGCAACTGGCCCCCTCGTCTAGGTTCACCCTAAAAACCTGCTTTTTGTTCCACACTGAATGGCTCGGATAGTCTCAACGAGTGTCCGACACCATACCAGAGAGGATAAATGAATAAAAGTACCCAGAGGAACATTATTTTGGAAAGGAGATCCATAAAGGTCTCGTTTATGTCTCGTAGACAAATGAGAGATCCACGTAAGAGCTAAATGAGACGATTATTTCTGCTGTTTCTCAACTTCGTCTCCAGATAGAAAAAGTTGCACAAAATCCCAACCGAGTCTGAATTCCAGTTCCAAAGGAGATCTCGATCATTTCTCAAATAATAAAGTAATATAAAGTACAAATTTGTACCATTCCAACCCTAAGGGTACCTGCAGCATTGAAACATGTGTGTAGCTTGTACAATAACTATAAATAGCAGTACTTCTAAACAGTAGTATAATTATAGTTATTATATTATGATTTTCATAATAATCATAGTAATAATTATATGTATAATTATATATGTGTTTGGCCTAATATTTCTATAATAATTATTCATTTATTATTAGCATCTTTGATTGTTGTCATAATCTCTATTTTATTGACTTTTATTCATCATCTTTAATTGGTTTAATTGTACTTTATTAACTCATACAGCTTGATAAGGTACAAAAATGGACCATGAAGGTACAGAAATGTCTTTCAGAAAGGAACCCCCCCCCAGCAACAAGCTTTGGACCCTTTTAAGTACAAACTAGTACCTCTGTTTCTGAGTGTGTACAGGAAGAGTCAGGAAGCGGGATTAGTGGAGGATTATTTCGCAGATTAAAGGTGAGAACGTACCTGCATGATCTCCACCACGGCCACCACGTCGGCCACGGAGATTTTGTCTCCGCCGATGAACGTTTTGTTCTGGAGGAACTTCTGCTCCAGCAGGTCCAGCGACTGCTTCAGGTCCTGCAGAGAAACGTCCAAGCGCTCCTTCGGGGCCTCGGCACCCATGACGAACGGATACAGAACCTGTTCAGGGTCACACGGAGGTTCAGGACGACCCGTTAATCCGGCAGGTTTCATTCCAGAGCGACAGAACAGGTTAATCTGAGTGTTAACGTCTAAACCAGGGTGTCAAACATGCGGCGTGGGGGCCAGAACTGGCCCCCCAGAGGATCTAATCTGGCCCACGGGGGGGGAGATTGATAGATAGTTTATTAATAAAACTAACTGTAGTTCCTATTTTTTCTGTCTAAATGTGAAACATGAGGATGACTTCTTCAGTTCTGGTTCAGGATTACTACACACATGTGGAAATGTACACGTATGAACATTTAGAATAACTTCTAGATCTGGAAAGATTTTAATCTGCTGATGATGTGTGATACTTGTTTTGTTTCCTGTCAGATATCTGGGATTCGATGTTTGCTGGTTTTATGGATCCATAATTATTTATAAGATATATTGCATGTGTAAATAAGTAAATATGGATATGAATAGAATATGTAAATAAAATAAAATAAGAAAATATTGCAAGTAAATAATTAGGTACATTTTTAGCAGAGAAAAAACATTGTTGGAACCACTTTAAAAAAAATAAATCATTTTTTTTTCTAAAAGAATAATTCAGAAAATGTAAATTATGATAATGAAGTTATACTTTGCAGTAAAACAAAGGAAGAAATCTGGATTTTTCATGATTATTTCTAGATAGAAATGTCAGATATTATCAGCCTGACAATATTATCGGCCGATATCAGCATTTAAATGTGATATCTGAAAATATTGGTATCGGTTTTTCTCATATTGATATTTCTACTAACAAAATGAGATTTCATAATGGAACGCCAATTTCTCGCAAGATTTCATTAGTAAATCTTTTAGTTCCATCAGCGTTGGTCCAGCATGTAGAAAAGTCCCTGTTATCCTGGAAGAACTTCATTTCCCAGCATTCCTTTCAGTCATGTGACTACGGTGCAGCTGATGCTGCTACAGACTGACTTGCTTTGACGCTGCTGATAATATGTCTGCCAGTATCTGATATATGGTAGTATCTAATACCTGCTAGTATCTGATATATGGTAGTATCTAATACCTGCTAGTATCTGATATATGGTAGTATCTGATACCTGCTAGTATCTGATATATGCTAGCATCTAATGTCTGCTAGTATCTGATATATGGTAGTATCTAATACCTGCTAGTATCTGATATATGCTAGCATCTAATGTCTGCTAGTATCTGATATATGGTAGTATCTAATACCTGCTAGTATCTGATATATGGTAGTATCTAATACCTGCTAGTATCTGATATATGCTAGCATCTAATGTCTGCTAGTATCTGATATATGGTAGTATCTAATACCTGCTAGTATCTGATATCTGGTAGTATCTAATACCTGCTAGTATCTGATATATGCTAGTATCTAATACCTGCTAGTATCTGATATATGCTAGTATCTAATACCTGCTAGTATCTGATATATGCTAGTATCTAATACCTGCTAGTATCTGATATATGCTAGCATCTAATGTCTGCTAGTTTCTGATATATGGTAGTATCTAATACCTGCTAGTATCTGATATCTGGTAGTATCTAATACCTGCTAGTATCTGATATATGCTAGTATCTAATACCTGCTAGTATCTGATATATAGTAGTATCTAATACCTGCTAGTATCTGATATATGCTAGTATCTAATACCTGCTAGTATCTGATATATGGTAGTATCTGATACCTGCTAGTATCTGATATATGGTAGTATCTAATGCCTGCTAGTATCTGATATGTGGTAGTATCTAATACCTGCTAGTATCTGATATATGGTAGTATCTAATACCTGCTAGTATCTGATATATGGTAGCATCTAATACCTGCTAGTATCTGATATATGCTAGTGGCTAATACCTGCTAGTATCTGATATATGCTAGTATCTAATACCTGCTAGTATCTGATATATGGTAGTATCTGATACCTGCTAGTATCTGATATCTGGTAGTATCTAATACCTGCTAGTATCTGATATATGGTAGTATCTAATACCTGCTAGTATCTGATATATGGTAGTATCTAATACCTGCTAGTATCTGATATATGGTAGTATCTAATACCTGCTAGTATCTGATATATGGTAGTATCTACTACCTGCTAGTATCTGATATATGCTAGTATCTGATACCTGCTAGTATCTGATATATGGTAGTATATAATACCTGCTAGTATCTGATATGTGGTAGTATCTAATACCTGCTAGTATCTGATATATGGTAGTATCTAATACCTGCTAGTATCTGATATATGGTAGCATCTAATACCTGCTAGTATCTGATATATGGTAGTATCTAATACCTGCTAGTATCTGATATATGCTAGTATCTGATATATGCTAGTATCTACTACCTGCTAGTATCTGATATATGGTAGTATCTGATATATGGTAGTATCTAATACCTGCTAGTATCTGATATATGCTAGTATCTGATATATGTTAGTATCTAATACCTGCTAGTATCTGATATATGGTAGTATCTGATATATGCTAGTATCTGATATATGGTAGTATCTAATACCTGCTAGTATCTGATATATGCTAGTATCTAATACCTGCTAGTATCTGATATATGGTAGTATCTGATACCTGCTAGTATCTGATATATGGTAGTATCTAATACCTGCTAGTATCTGATATATGGTAGTATCTAATACCTGCTAGTATCTGATATATGCTAGTATCCAATACCTGCTAGTATCTGATATATGGTAGTATCTGATACCTGCTAGTATCTGATATATGGTAGTATCTGATACCTGCTAGTATCTGATATATGGTAGTATCTGATACCTGCTAGTATCTGATATATGGTAGTATCTAATACCTGCTAGTATCTGATATATGGTAGTATCTGATACCTGCTAGTATCTGATATATGGTAGTATCTAATACCTGCTAGTATCTGATATATGGTAGTATCTGATACCTGCTAGTATCTGATATATGCTAGTATCTAATTCCTGCTAGTATCTGATATCTGTCAGCCAGATATCCAACATGAACTCCTCTGGCTGAATTTAGGATACTTTGGGATCTTTGTTCTCGGAGCAGAGTATAGTTGTGTTTCTCAGAATATGACAGATGCAAAGTTGTCTGCAGAGATTGTTATCAGTTGGTATCGGATGTCAGAAATTAAGAGTTGGAAAATATCGGTATATCAGATATCGGTAAAAAAAAAAAAAAAAAAAAAGCTAATCTCAATTATCCCTATTTCTTGTTTTTATGGGGGTTTTTACCGGTTGGACCCACTGGTGGACAAATTGTGTTGAATTGTCCTTTAAAATACGTTTGACACATCTGGTGTGAAGCTTGAGCCCGCCAACATCTCAGCAGCTGCTGGGTGGATAAAAACGATCACCGCAGGATTAGTTTTCTCCTGACGATAATCAATCATAGTGCATCATGGGATTCCAACAAAATGGTGAAATCTTCCTGTTATTCATCAGTGAAAACCCCCGTAAGGTCAGACGGGGGTGTGGGGTCTCCTGACACTTACAGAGGGGTGTCATCTCTTCTCGTTCCATCAGAGATGAAACAGGATCACTGAAGCTTCTCCTCAGCATGAAAATATTTAGCTGCAGCTCACTCTGTCGCTCGGTTCAGGCTCATTTTAGTCAGCTGGAAATCTGCCTGAGCAAAAAGCAGCATCCTGCAGCATCAACCTGGAATAACACTGCTCTGATCGTCCGAATATTACGACGGAATATGGGGGCCACATTACGTTTTTACAGACTCTAAGAATAAAGTCGTAATATTACCAAAAAAATTTATTCTACAAGAAAAATAGTCATTATTTTACAAGAATAAAATTGTAAATTTCCCAGAAAAATTGAATTTTATGAGAATAAGGTTGTAAATTTACAAGGATAAAATCATAATTTACAATAATTTTATTTATTTTATTTTTTTTTTGAAGTTGGAAATTTAGGAGAAAATGTACTTTTACAAGACAAATGTTATTTTACGAGTCTAAAATTGTAAATTTATATGAATAAAGTTGGTCATTTACAAGACAATGTAATTTTATAAGAAAAAAATTATTTTAAGAGAATTAAGTTGCAAATTTACATAAAAAATGCAATTTTATAAGAAAAAGTTATTTTATAAATATTAAAGTTGAACATACAAAATATAAAGCCACAATTCATAAGAATTTTTTTTTCCTTTTTTTTTTTTTTTTACAAAATTAGTCAGAAATTTACAAGAATAAAGTTGGAAGTTAACAAGAAAAATTTAATTTTAAGAGAAAAGAGTTGTTATTTTATGAGAACAAAGTTGTAAATTTGAATTTTAGAATTTTAGAAAAGAATTTTACAAAAATGCGTAAAAAATTTACATGCATTATCTTTACAAGCATATTTACAAGAATAATTTTAATGTCGGAAATTTGTGAAAAAAATAATTTGACCAAAAAAAAGTTATTTTACCAGACTAAAGTAGTAAATTACAAGAAAAATGTAATTGTACTTGCAAGAAGCTGTTATTTTCTGAAAATAAAGTTGTAAATTTCTGAGAAAATGTGGTAATCTTACAAGAAAAATGTGAAGTTTCGATATTTTAATGATTAAAAAACAAACAACCAAAACAACAACAAACACCAAAACATGGAGGCAGCCGGTGAACACACGCCATCTACTGGTGAGTGGTAGGTACTGCGCTCTTTGAGGGGGGGTGTTTTTCACGGCAGGGGTGCGTTTTTAGAGATAACACCGGTTCCAACCAGTTCTGCTTTAATTTTTTGCAGAAGTCCTGATTCTGATGACGATGTGGTTCTGATGTGAGAGATCGAGGATCGCCCCGTTTGTAAAAGTACATCTTCACCAAATACCCCCCCCCCTCATTTTACCAACTTTCCTCTACTACATTTAAAATATCACGTTATTCTCGTAAAATTCTGACTTTATTCTTATAAAATAGTGACATTTTTCTTTTCATATGACTCAAATTGCTCTTATGTTGATTTTCTTTTACGTTTTCAGGCTGCTTCTACGCTTCTTCTTCTTCTGTTGATGATACTGCGTGGGTATTTGTAGTACTGTGAGGTACTGTGAATGAGTAAATGTGTGAGAGTTCGGGTCAGGCGAGGCCAGACTGAACCGGGACACGAACCCTGAACAGGAAGACCTTGGAACAGTGGCTGCGCAGGTTCAGGTGCTGCCAGGAGAAGTACTCATTAACACGCGCGCGCTGCTGCAGGTCAGCTGGGTACCAGTGGTCCGCCGCCGAGTACTTCTGCGCCATGTACTCCATGATGGCAGTACTACAACACAGACAGGGGAAGAAGGGATGAGGTACGGTTCAAATAAAAACAGAAATGAGCAGCTTTACTGTGATTTTACACGAAGAAAAGCAGGAACTGAACTGTTTGCACACGTGCAGCTGTGCTGGATGATGATGATGATGATGATGATGATGGTGCGTTCAGGAGGAAGCTGAAAACTAAAAGACGTCTGCACTTTGTTTTCGGTTCAGTTTGATCAGAAGCTCCAAGTACTCTGAAGTAAAACTACGAGTCCAACCTGAAAACGTGTTTGTGACGTCATGTATCTGTCATGTACATTCCCGGAGCTGTGATAGTACTGCCGTGTACCGACGCTGACAAAGTACTTCACAACTGGGATTGTTATCTGTAAACAGAGCTTTAGAAATACTTTTACTTACTTACTTACTTACTTACTATCCCTGCATTCTCCTGACTCTGACCACTGATGAAGGTGTCCATCATCATCATCATCATCATCTATGGATTCCTACAATTACTTTATTCATTCCTAGTACCACTTTACTTATTCCTAGAACAACTTTACTTGGACTACCTTCCTCATTCATACTACTACTTCACTCATTCCTTGTACTACTTTACTCATTCCTAGTACTTCTTTACTCATTCATACCACTATTTTACTCATTTCTAGTACTACTTTACTTACTCCTAATACTACTTTATTCATTCCAAGTACTTCTTTATTCATTCCTTGTACTACTTTACTCATTCCTAGTACTACTTTACTCATTCCTAGTACTACTTTACTCATTCGTAGTACTACTTGACTCGTTCCTAGTACTACTTTACTCATTCGTAGTACTACTTTACTCATTCGTAGTACTACTTTACTCATTCGTAGTACTACTTTACTCGTTCCTAGTACTACTTTACTCATTTGTAGTACTACTTTACTTTCGTAGTACTACTTTACTCGTTCCTAGTACTACTTTACTCATTCATACTACTACTTTACTCATTCCTAGTACTACTTTACTCATTCGTAGTACTACTTTACTCATTCGTAGTACTACTTTTTACTCGTTCGTAGTACTACTTTACTCATTCCTATACTACTACTTTACTCATTCCTAGTACTACTTTACTCATTCCTAGTACTACTACTTTTTTTTTACTCATTCCTAGTACTACTTTACTCATTCCTAGTACTACTTTACTTCATTCTTGTTCCTAGTACTACTTTACTCATTTCTAGTACTTTACTCATTCGTTTTTTTACTACTTTACTCATTTCCTAGTACTTCTTTACTCATTCTCACTATTTTTTCTTTTCTAGTACTACTTTACTTATTCGTGGTACTACTTTATTCTTCCAAGTATTTCTTTATTCATTCCTTTACTTTACTCATTCCTAGTACTACTTTACTCATTCCTAGTACTACTTTTACTTTACTCGTTCCTAGTACTACTTTACTCATTCGTAGTACTACTTTACTCATTCCTAGTACTACTTTACTCATTCCTAGTACTACTTTACTCATTCGTAGTACTACTTTACTCGTTCCTAGTACTACTTTACTCATTTCTAGTACTACTTTACTCATTCCTAGTACTACTTTACTCATTCGTAGTACTACTTTACTTCATTCCTGGTACTACTTTACTCGTTCGTAGTACTACTTTACTCATTACTACTACTACTTTACTCATTCCTAGTACTACTTTACTCATTCCTAGTACTACTTTACTCATTCATACTACAACTTTACTCATTCCTAGTACTACTTTACTCATTCCTCTGCTTTAGTCATTCGTAGTACCACTTCGTACTACTTTACTCATTCCTAGTACTACTTTACTCATTCGTGGTACTACCTCTACTTTCATTCCTTATACTACTTTACTCATTCCTAGTACTACTTTACTTCATTCCTATTACTACTTTACTCATTCATACTACAATTTACTCATGCCTAGTCCTGCTTTACTCATTCGTAGTACCACTTTACTTGTTCCTTGTACTACTTTACTCATTCCTAGTAATACTTTACTCATTTGTGGTACTACTTTACTTTTTCCTTATACTACTTTACTCATTCCTAGTCCTACTTTACTCATTTGTAGTCCTACTTTACTCGTTCCTAGTACTATTTTACTTATTCCCAGTACTGTTTTACTCATTCCTTGTACTACTTTACTCATTCATACTACTATTTTACTTATTCCTAGTACTACTTTACTCATTCATACTACTACTTTACTCATTCCTAGTACTACTTTACTCATTCATACTACAATTTACCCATGCCTAGTACTACTTTACTCATTCCTAGTCCTGCTTTACTCATTCGTAGTACTACTTTACTCATTCGTAGTACTACTTTACTCGTTCCTAGTACTACTTTACTCATTCATTCTACTACTTTACTCATTCCTAGTACTACTTTACTCATTCATACTACAATTTACTCATCCCTAGTACTACTTTACTCATTCCTAGTCCTGCTTTACTCATTCGTAGTACTACTTTCCTCATTCCTTGTACTACTTTACTCATTCCTAGTAATACTTTACTCATTCGTGGTACTACTTTACTTGTTCCTTATACTATTTTACTCCTTCCTAGTACTACTTTACTCATTTGTAGTCCTACTTTACTCGTTCCTAGTACTATTTTACTTATTCCCAGTACTGTTTTACTCATTCGTAGTACTACTTTACTCATTCGTGGTACTACTTTACTTGTTCCTTATACTACTTTACTCATTCCTAGTACTACTTTACTCATTAGTAGTACTACTTTACTCGTTCCTAGTACTATTTTACTTATTCTTTGTCCTACTTTACTCATTCCTCGTACTACTTTACTCATTCATACTACAATTTTACTTATTCCTAGTACTATTTTACTCATTCCTTATACTACTTTACTCATTCCTAATACTACTTTACTCATTCGTGGTACTACTTTACTCGTTCGTGGTACTACTTTACTCGTTCCTAGTACTACTTTACTTATTCATACTACTATTTTACTTATTCCTAGTACTATTTTACTCATTTCTAGGACTACTTTACTCATTCGTAGTACTACTTTACTCATTCGTAGTACTACCTTACTCCTTCGTAGCTGACCTGGCTGCTCTTCTCTGGTTTGACAGTAATGTGATTTTATTTCAGTAAATTATACATTTACATTTTCTTCTGTGTTGCAGGTGAATTTACTTTATTGCAGTAACACATATCTTGATTCTGACTCTTCTGTAGTACTCTCACATGTCTCAGCTTATTATGATGATAATTTAGATTACACCTACAGCCTGTCTGGTTGTGGATCTATTTTACGCCTCGTCAAGAGGAGGTTAAATAATGTGGAAAGTTCAGTGACAACGCTGGAGTTTCCGGATGGACCCTGAAGGCGTCCCGCAGGCAGAGAAGGCTCCAGAAAACGTGGCTCACTGACAGAAAGCTGAAATCCAAACTGCTTTCTACCTTTCTGTGAGAACAAAGCTTCCATCCTTCATGACAGGGACCTTCTTCACAAGGCTGAGTTTTCCAAACTCCTCGCTGTACTGCTGACCTGCAACAGAGACCATAAAATTCACTCCAAGACGCGTTCAAACGAAAAACCCAGCAGCAGTTTCTGTGACTGTTAGAAAAATACATAAATGAGCTAAACTGGTTGTTCCACGTTGGGTAAGCAGGAGTTAACGTAACTCTACTCCTGAGCCTGCTGTGCTCTGGGTGAAATGCAAAAATGCAAGAGTCCAGAGGGAGTTTGTGCACACAGAGCAGGGTCAACGCCTGCAGGACTCTGCAACGGTGATTCCACATTCACAAAGTTAAACTTGAACGCCTCGTGCATGGAAAAGCTGTAATTACCAGCTGACTTCATCTGCATTAAAGGCAGAATGTGAGCCAAAAAAAACCGAGCCCGGTGCATGAACGCACACGACCTGGACTCACCTGAAGTCAGGGAGACAAACTTGAAGTCGAAGGGGATCCCGAGCGCTTTGGCGAGCAGGTAGACGGCCCGGCACGGCGGCGAGTACAGGTCCAGATAGAGCTCCATGTCGGCAGGGTGGAGGCTGCAGCTGCGTTCCTCTTGTGTTTTCACTCCTCTCCTGCCGGGACTGTTATCCTCCGTCCTCCCACAGCTCCTCCCTCCTCGCTATCACACTCTCTGCGTTTTAAACGGTGGCGACAGTTCAAAGCAAACAGGCCGTCTTGGTTGAGCAGCCTGACCTTTGACCTCGCCTCGGTCCAGCGTTTTGTAAACACTGCTGTTATAATCATGTTTTTATCAGCTCGTCTGTGATTCACTCGTCTCTCTGTAATGAGTTTACAGATGGAATCGGGGGTTCGTGCGAAGGCAGCAGAGTTTGACACATTATCCGGTTCTGCTCACACGAAACCTTCAGGTTTGGCAGATCAGCTCAGTGTCTGAAAAGTACAGTGAATAATGTAAAGTTACTAGTTTCAGTTTTCCAAACTCTGCATCTTTGGGATGATTCTCTGCTCCAACCCGTCTGGCTGCCATGAATGGATCAATTTTGGAACAAGAAGCTCTTTAGAAGTCTGTTAATGATTAATTCAACTGGATCAGCTGATTTGGAGGAAGGAAACTTCCAGAACTTCCCGGCCGGACAACTCTGCTCTTTAATTAATTATATTTTCTACTCTTTAGTGCTTTTCTTTGCTGCTTTACACATGAATGTTTATAAATGACAGGCTCACAATTTTGGTCCCAGAGTGCGTCCACTTCCTAAGGTCCACCTTCTAGTCCCAGGTCTGACCCCCATTTTCTGTGGAGGCCACACAGAGACAGGAAACTTTTAAAAAATGTATGTATTTAACAGTTGAAAGACAACTAAAAAAAACCAGCACCAATGATAAACTTTAAAAGACTCCCAGATCCCGGACAAGCCCCCATTTATTACTAACATGACATATGTAGGAACAAAAGGAACAAAAGCGTCCAAACAGAGAAACACAAACGTACAATTTCCCTTACTTAAATTTTTTTTAATGTATTTAACAGTTGAAAGACAAACAACTAAAAAAACAGCACCCATGATAAACTTTAAAAGACTCCCAGATCCCGGACAAGCCCCCATTTATTACTAACATGACATATGTAGGAACAAAAGGAACAAAGCGTCCAAACAGAGAAACACAAACGTACAATTTCCCTTACTTAAAAAAAAAAAAAAACTATTTAACAGTTGAAAGACAAACAACTAAAAAACAGCACCAATGATAAACTTTAAAAGACTCCCAGATCCCGGACAAGCCCCCATTTATTACTAACATGACATATGTAGGAACAAAAGGAACAAAAGCGTCCAAACAGAGAAACACAAACATACAATTTCCTTTACTTAAAAAAAAAAAATTATGTATTTAACAGTTAAAAGACAAACAACTAAAAAAACCCAGCACCAATGATAAACTTTAAAAGACTCCCAGATCCCGGACAAGCCCCCATTTATTACTAACATGACATATGTAGGAACAAAAGGAACAAAAGCGTCCAAACAGAGAAACACAAACGTACAATTTCCCTTACTTAAAAAAAAAATTATGTATTTAACAGTTGAAAGACAAACAACTAAAAAAAAACAGCACCAATGATAAACTTTAAAAGACTCCCAGATCCCGGACAAGCCCCCATTTTTTACTAACATGACATATGTAGGAACAAAAGGAACAAAAGCGTCCAAACAGAGAAACACAAACGTACAATTTCCCTTACTTAAAAAAATTATGTATTTAACAGTTAAAAGACAAACAACTAAAAAAACCCAGCACCAATGATAAACTTTAAAAGACTCCCAGATCCCGGACAAGCCCCCATTTATTACTTACATGACATATGTAGGAACAAAAGGAACAAAAGCGTCCAAACAGAGAAACACAAACGTACAATTTCTCGCTTAAAAAAAAAAATTATGTATTTAACAGTTGAAAGACAAACAACTAAAAACCTGCACTAGTGATAAACTTTAAAATACTCCCAGATCCCGGACAAGCCCCCATTTATTACTAACCTGACGTATGCTAGATACAAAAGCGCACAAACAGAGAAATACAAATGTGCCATTTCCCTCATTTAACGGTAGCAAAACAAATTTGGTAAAATAAGTCGTCATAACACATTTAATTATGATCCACCCAGTAAAAAAGGCCAATGATAAATGAAGAAAACCAACATGGTGACATGTTTTGATGTAACACACCAGCCATCTGTTATATCAGGTCTACCTTCTAGTTTTGGGTCTGACCCCCATTTTTCCTCCTGAACTGCCTTCATTGTTGGTGTCATAGATCCAACAAGATGTTGAGAAACATTCCTCAGAGATTTTGCTCCATATTGACATGATAGCCCATGATGACACCCCCCCCCCCCCCCCCCCCCCCCCGTTCCACCACAACCCAAAGCTGCTTCATTGGATTGAGATCTGGTGACTGCGGAGGTCACACAGAGAAAGAAGATTCAAGAATGTTAATGTAATTGACAGTAAAGAGGGAAGCAACTAAAAACCAGCACCAATAGGGGATTATCACGCTTCTGCGTTCCGGTTTCCGGAAGTTGAAACATCTGAAGCTTCCTTTTCCAGGCCAGGAATGGCTCAATCCAAGTCTCAATGTTGCTGCTCTGTTCCATTGTGTACATCTAATAAACAACGCCAGCCGTACCTAAGTTTTCATAGGTTCCCGACTGAAAAGACACGAAGGAAGAAGTGGATGAAAGCGATTTGTCGGAGTGAAGGACCGAAACTTAAAATAAAACAAGGTTGCACGTATGTCTGTAGTCGGCACTTCAATGATGCAGACTACACTACAGCTAGCGTTAGCAAGCTCGCGTTAGCTGACGTTACCAACTTTTCGCTTGTGAAAACACACAAACATCTGAAAATCGGGTCTGTACCCCCCCGTTTCCAGTGGAACAACTGGGGACTGCCAAAAAAAGGAGACGCTTTCAGATGATTGTGTGTTTTCAGCCGCACAAAGTTAGGCACGTCATCGAGCTGGCTAATGCTAGCCTGCCAACACGACTGTGCAGACTGCCGGCTACAAACAAACGTGTGTTGTTTTATTATAAAGTTCGGTCCTTCACCGCGGCGAATCGGTCGTTTTGATCCACTTCTTCCTCAGCATCACTTCAGTCTGGAATGAAAACTTGGCATTGGCGTTTATCCGATTTAAAAAGTTTAACAGAGTAGTAGCTGGCGGACTTTTGCGCTTTCACCCGCTAGCGCCTGCGGAGAACCACAGCATCTGAAGCGCCTCCCTTTGGCCCCCTTCCCCCGAAGGGGGACAGACCGATTTCTTTTTTTTTTTGATTCAACGTTATAACGAGTCACTACCGCTGCTGCTACTGCCTGCTGGTGCCGGTGTGTCCCTCCGCTCCAACAACCTTTTTTTTATTTATTCGTCCCTCCCCCCGCCAAATCGATCCTTTGATCCACTTTTGATCCAGTATCACTTCATCTAGAATGAAAACTTATTATGTTTGGAGTTTATCCGATTTAAACAGTATAACAGAGCAGGAACGGCTGTCGTTAACATGGCCCGGAAGAGGAAGTGTCCAAAATCCGGGAATTTCCGGTAAGCGTGATAATCCCCTATTATAAACTTTAAAAATACCCCCAGATCCCGGACAAGCCCCCATTTATTACCAACCTGACGTATGCTAGATAGAAAAGCGTCCAAACTGAAGATTTACTGCTCAGTGGAGGCCTGATGAGGCGACCGCAGGAGACCTGGACTCTGCCCATCATACTGGCCAAACATGACAAACAATCCATAGCATACAATACATATGTATATCAGGGGTGGACGCAATTAAGACACATTAATCTAATCAATAATCTTGATTAAATATCGGCCAGCCGATATTTTAGGCCAATGTTTGCAATGTTTGCAGGTGTTGGTATCGGTCGATCGGCCATGATGACCTGTTTCTTTTTTAACATCTTTTACCAGTTTAATGTCTCTATTTTATATTTGTTTACAAGTGTGCTGTTTCACTTTTATATATATTTATGCAAAATGTTTTGTTTCATTTCCTCTTAAAAGAGTTTTCAAAATTAGTTTTCATTGTGTCCATTGGGGCCAAATGCAGTATCGGCCCAAAATATCGGCCATTGGCTAAGGCTGATTATCCATATTGGTATCGGCCCTAAAATATCTTCAACAGTCGACCCCTAATCTAGATTAAGCTCATTTTAATAATGATGGATTTTAGTGGACGACTGAATCAAATAATAGACAAATATGCAAACTCAAGTTCTAGTAATGTCTGGAAAAATATATTTATTTGCATTTTGACTGTTTTCAAAAAGTAGAAAATTAGATTAAAATCCTTCATATGTTGATTGTTACATAACACTTGCATGGATACGTCTTCAGATCCAGTCGTACCGTCATCCTGTCGCAGTAGGACTGCTGTACCTTAAACGTCCAGCAGATGTCAGCAGATTACTCACAAAGAGCTGTCCATTCTCCCAGCTGTTGGACCTTTACTGGACCCATACGCAGGGAACATGCCGTGGCGTCTCCTCCACCCCCTTCTGCAACACCTGGAGTCCCCTGGCAACTTCGCATCCATTCTCTTCATCGATTTCAGCTCAGCCTTCAACACAATACGACGTCACCGGATGATCAAGAAGCTCCAAACCCTCAACCTGTCTCCACTCCTCATCCGCTGGATTCAGAACTTCCTCAGTATCAGACCACAGGCTGTTAGAATCGGTGCAGTCGTTTCATCCACCATAATCACCAACACTGGCGCCCCCAGGGATGTGTACTCAGTCCCCTCTTGTACACACTCTACAGCAATGACTGCATCAGCTCCTCATCTGTCACCACACATTTTTAAATACTCTGACCACACTGCCATCTAAGCACTTCCTAAAGACAATAACTCCATAACTGCTTACCATCAGGCTGATGGTAGGCTGATCAGACTTTGTCACGTGGTGTTCTGACGACTTTCTGGAACTGAATGTGGACAAGACCAAGAAACGACTCATTCACGCCCAACCACACACCCCGGATCCAGCACCCACCATCATACACAACAAAACAATGGAACGTGTCAATCATTTCAATTATCTTGGACTCACACTGGACAATAAACTCACCTTTGAGCAACATGTCACTGATATTCACAAACGTTCCCAGCAGAACCTCCACATCCTCCATAAGCTCCGTGCCCTCTCTGTCGCCCCACAACTCCTTCTGTTATACACCAGCATCATCCAACCCATCCTTCTCTACTGCTCCCCGTGTTACTTTAACATGCGGTCATCACCAATAAACTCACCAAGGTCACCAACACTGCCTCCAGAATCATCAGCCTGCCCACCACGAATCTCTCTCACCTAAACAATAAAGCCATCACACGCTTGGCCCGGACTGTCAGCAGTGACCCTGACCACCCCCTCAACAGCCATTTTTCCCTGCCGCCCTCGGGCCGCAGGTACAGGACACTGAGGTAAAAATCTACTAAATGATGTTGTTTCCAGTAAATTCTGGACGCTTCTGGAGGGGACACTTGGATTACATTGGACGAGCAGTATGGAGGAATATTGACACGTTTTTGTGGACTTTTATGGACCTTTTTGGCTCGGACCCCAGTGAACTCCATTATATGAAAGTCAGTGGATAACGAGAAGCCTTCCTGATCACCGGCTGCATTTGAGATATTAAAAAAGTGCTGCAGAGTCTTTCTCACCATGAGGGGGGGTGGAAGATAAAGTTACATCATTCTGTGGGTGGTATATTCCTTTAAGTAGCAGCCCGCTGCTCTCTGGTACTGCTGTACAGAGATGGTAAAAAGCAGAGCCCTAATTTCCCCTCTGGGATCTGATCGGCGGTTTGATGTCCTGATGGAAACCCAGCGGTTTTTTTTAGTGTGCAGGAAAGTCAGTGAATGTCCTCAGAAAGATAGAAGTACAAACATTTGTGTGTTAGATCAGAGGTATGTGGTTGCAGTTCCCAGTTTCCACCAGCAGAGGTCAGTCTAGTCTGCAGGTAACTTTCATGGCCTCCATCAGTTCACAGACATCTACACGTGCAAGTACTTTCTGTGCTTCTTTTCAAAGTAAAAACTTCATCCGTTTGCCAAAGTAAACTTATTTTATGGGTGGAAGGGCCGTCCCTTCTTATGCAAACAACTTTCAGGGTGGAGCTGAGGACCTTCGTGCAGGACCTTCATCACCATGTTGCAGATTCCAGGACTTCAGGTCACAAACATCCTTCAGCTGATGATGACTATGAAAGCAGTAATGACCGCGGCGTCTGCAGGTAAACGGCGTAAAAGCGCGTCCTGATCCTGAAAAAACCGGCGTGCTGGGCTGACTCAGGTGGGAATTTACCTGAGACCATGTGATGCAGACAGCAACATCTGTGAGGATACGAGCTCGCTGAGCACAATCAGCATGTTTGTTTGGAGCTTTCTTTGTGTACTTTCTGTGGTCTGATCAGATAAACGCAGCATATCAGCTCCTACCTGCTGATGCTCGTCATCCTTCAGGTGAACGACATGCAACAGCTGACGGAGCTGCAGAGAGCAAATGTGCAGATGAAACATGAGGTCGACCGGCCGAGGTTTGAGAATCTGAGACTGGAATGAAGCCAGAGAAGAAGTTTCTGGTAGATTCTCCTCCTGCTCATAACAGGCTTTATGCACATCTCCAGTACTTCCTGAACTTAGTACTGCACCTTTGTTTCCTGTGTTTCATAATTGGATGAGCTGATTAATCCAGGTGTGTCTGATCTCAGCAAATGATCAGACACACCTGGATTAATCAGCTCGTCCAATCTTAAAAGACAGGAAACAAAGGTGCAGTACTAAGTTCAGGAAGTACTGGAGATGTGCATAAAGCCTATTAACCTGATACTGATAGAAAAACTTTACTCATACCCAGGAGTACTTACTCATTCCCAGGATTATTTTATTTATTCCCAGGATTACTTTATCCATTTCTAGGAGTACTTAGCTCATTCCCAGGATTACTTTTTTCATAACTTTACTTATTTCCAGGATTACTTCATTAATTTCTAGGATTACTTTACACAAACCCAGCAGTACTTACTCATTTCAAGAATTATTTTATTTATTCCCAGGATTACTTTATCCATTTCTAGGATTACTTTACACATTTTATGACTACTTTATGTATTTCCAGGATTACTTTATCCATTTCTAGGATTACTTTACACATTTTATGACTACTTTATGTATTTCCAGGATTACTTTATCCATTTCTAGGATTACTTTACACATTTTATGACTACTTTATGTATTTCCAGGATTAGGCTACTTTATCCATTTCTAGGAGTACTTAGCTCATTCCCAGGATTACTTTATCCATAACTTTACTTATTTCTTGGATTACTTTATCCATTTCTAGGATTACTTTACTCATTCTAAAGTGTACTTCATTCATTTCTAGGAGTACTTTACTCATTTTATGACTACTTTATGCATTTCCAGGATTACTTTATTCTTTTGTAGGATTGCTTTACACATTCCAGGGTGTACTTCGCTCATTTTTCGGACAGCTTAACTTATTTCTGGTACTTCACTCCTTCTCAGGCTGAACTGAGCTGCTATTCTCTGGTTTCTACTGACAGTGATGCGGTTTTCTGTTAGGAGGAGGTACATTTACATGTTTTACTGTGTTCCAAGTGAATTTACTGTGATGCAGAAGCACATACTTTGTTCCTGATACTTCAGTGGTAGGATTATACACACAGCCCCGTAGTTGTGAAGATAAACTTCATTTCTTTTGTAATTTCAGACAGGAGGCAGAAAGTAGATCTCATCAAGAAGAAGTTAAATCTGATCAATTTAATGCACGAGTTATTAAAGATTGCAACATTTTTTTCCGTTTTTACCTACATTAAAGTAGATGACAGTGTATAGAATGATTCCCTGGAAGTACACCATCCTCACCCATGAAAGCAAACAAATACAACAAATAACATAAATGTTATCCCTCAAATGTCCAGATAAATGCAGACGATAACTGGATCAGTCGCAGATTTCCATCATCCTGCTGATCCAAACATGGAGCCTTCATGTCAGAAATGGAGGGAAACTGCCAGAACGTGAGCGAGGAGAGCTGATTTCCCCCCCCCCCCCCCCCAGAGGAGTTCGTGCTGCGACATCCTGGACTGAAAGAGCCAGATTAGCAGCAGCTCCACATTCGGTCTCCCTCCGTCCCACCTTCACCCGTGCAGCCCTTTGTTGTGACGAGGCCCGCGGCGGGTCATCCAGGTTCATGGCCGCAGGAGAGAATGAGGGCTAATGCCTTCAAACCCACTAATAACCACCTCTGCACCCCCCCAGCCCAGGACCAGGCTTCATAGCTCTCCGCCCAGCCAATCAGAGGAGGCCGGTGGCCTGCAGCCACACGTCTGGTTCGCATTAAACGGACACATGTGGACTTTTGTTTTGAGGCTGATGTGAACTCTAAAGCTGCTAAACTTTCACCGTTAAAAGCAGCGGGAACCTGATCCGGTGCAGTTTCTCTGTGATGTGGAGGAGCCGATCGGAGGACTGGATCCAGTCTCCAAGACGACGTCCGTCAGATGTCTGAGCTCCGACCGACGTGTCCCGAGTCAGAGTTTTACAGCTGCAAACGCAGGTCTTTACCTCCAGACTGTCTCACAGTGGCTCGCTGTTTGGTTCTGGGACGCGTCAGGGATCACTTTCCATAAACACCAGACCACCCTGCAACACAATCTCATACTCAAAACAGTTTCTGACTAGGAAAGACCCCCGCCAAGCAGCTCAAACAGGAAAAACAATGTTGGAACCACTCGTCTCATTTCAGAAACAATTCAACAGCTTGGAAGTGCGCTGACTCCGTAGCCTACGTAGTCCGCACAGTTGGTAGTGTGCAGGTACACTGCAAAAACAGTCTAACAGAGTCTTAGATGCTTATATTCAGCAAAAAACTGTCTTAAAGGAGTAGTTCAGAATTTTTGACATAGGGCCTCATTTACAAGTGAGCCAGAATACTACTTATCACTGAAGACGGTTTCAACATACTTCATCCCGTTATTCTAGTTCCAGGAGGTTGCTGATGCTAATGCTAGTGGAAGTCAATAGGAATCTGCTAGCCTGTCATTAAAACCAATCTTATCCACTCCACAGAACATCCGAGGCAAATCAGCAAGCCTGTCTGTGTAAATCCTGTGTTAAACTAGTAAACTCAGGTGTTAAAAAAGTAAAACTAGCCTTGTATGACAAATATTGTATTACATATTAAGGAACTAGTTTCTTACCAGCTTACTACCTTTGCCAGTGTATTCCGGTTCATAGAGACATGGTGACAGTTAGTTTGATGAAAAAAGTTCAAAATCATCTTCAAAATCCGACATGTCCTCATGCCTTTCAGACATGGCCGTATTTCAGACTTTATATTTGTGTAATCAGATTCTTTCATGCACGTAGCAGCAGATGACATCACTCTGCTGCCAAATACAGGAAGTAAAACTTTGTAAAGTTTCTCAGCAGCAACAGTCAAAATGCAGGTTAGTTTTATTTGTAACATTATTCTGTTAACACGGCATTTACACAGATAGTCTGAATTTATAAATGATTTGCCTCGGATGTTCTGTGGAGTGGATAAGATTGTTATTCATGACAGGCTAGCAGATTCCTATTGACTTGCACTAGCATTAGCATCGGCGACCCACTGAAACTAGAATAACGGAATGAAATATGTTGAAACCGTCTTCAGTGATAAGTAGTATTCTGGCTCACTTGTAAATGAGGCCCTATGTCAAAAATTCTGAGCTTCCCCTTTAAAGGAATAGTTCACCCACAGAATGATGTAACTTTATCTTCCACCTCCCCTCATGGTGAGCAAGACTCTGCAGCACTTTTTTAATATCTCAAATGCAGCCGGTGATCCAAAAGAACCAAACTGCAGTCACAATGACCGACAAGTGTGCCGCCATACATCCAATCCATACAGGAAGCCTCATGAGGAAGTTAGTTAAAAACCGCCAAAAGTATCTGCGGCTTGCAAACAGATGCGTATAGTGCAGTCGGGTGGTCAGGGTTAGATTTTAGTAAGTTACATGAAAAAGAAACTTCCGATTGGGACGTCCGGCGTGGATCGGATATATGGCGACGTACCGTGACTGCAGTTCGGTCCCTCTCCGGCGATCAGGAAGGCTTCTCGTTCCCCCCCAACTTTCATATAATGGAGTTCACCAGGGTCCGAGCCAAAAAGGTCCATAAAAGTCCACAAAAACTTGTCAATATTCCTCCATACTGCTCGTCCAATGTAATCCAAGTGTCCTGAGTGGGTAGCGTCCAGAATTTACTGGAAACGACGTCATTTAGTAGATTTTTAGAGCCTAAACAGTACTACATCAGTACTACATCGAGTAGTCCAACATTGTTTTTCCTGTTTGTGTGTCACGCATGCGGCGTGGGCAGGTCCACCATCATTTCTGCATTTTGGACCGTGCAGAGGAGAACGTAACAGCATCTGGTCCTCTGCTGGATCCTGGTCCAGGCACCCGGTCTGGTCTTCTGCTGGATCCTGGTCTGGTCTCCTGCTGGATCCTGGTCCAGGCACCCGGTCTGGTCTTCTGCTGGATCCTGGTCCAGACACCTGGTCTGGTCTTCTGCTGGATCCTGGTCCAGGCACCCGGTCTGGTCCTCTGCTGGATCCTGGTCCAGGCACCCGGTCTGGTCCTCTGCTGGATCCTGGTCCAGGCACCCGGTCTGGTCCTCTGCTGGATCCTGGTCCAGGCACCCGGTCTGGTCCTTTGCTGCTGGATCCTGGTCCAGACACCCGGTCTGGTCTTCTGCTGGATCCTGGTCCAGACACCCGGTCTGGTCCTCTGCTGGATCCTGGTCTGGTCCTCTGCTGGATCCTGGTCTGGTTCTCTGCTGGATCCTGGTCCAGGCACCCGGTCTGGTCCTCTGCTGGATCCTGGTCCAGACACCCGGTCTGGTCTTCTGCTGGATCCTGGTCTGGTCCTCTGCTGGATCCTGGTCTGGTTCTCTGCTGGATCCTGGTCCAGGCACCCGGTCTGGTCTTCTACCGGATCCTGGTCCAGGCACCCGGTCTGGTCTCTGCTGGATCCTGGTCCAGGTACCCGGTCTGGTCTTCTGCTGCTGGATAATTTCTCTTCTTTAGACCATCTCTGGAAACCCTGATGGTTGGTGGGAAAATCCCAGTAAGCACTGGGAGCACTGAGCAGGAACTGACTGGGAGAAAGTGAGCAGGAATCCTCAGTCATGGTCAGAAATGGTCTTTTATCATGGCTCCATGTTGGCACGCTGCTTCTTTTTTCTACATCATCTTAACTGACTTCAAATCCATCCCATAGACAGAACAGCAGTGTGTACATGTGTGTGTACGAGCAGTTGTGGTGGGTTACTGCAGCAAACAACCCCCATTTCGCTCGCTGGAACGTCGTCCTGACCACTTTTGTTGCAGGACGTTTTTTTCTGTGGGTTTGTGCGTTTTTATGAAAGGAGGTACAGAACTCCATCAAGATAATGTGAGCGTGTGATAAACAGCTCGACACAAAGCAGAGCAGCAGCTGCTGTGTGAGGACCAGATGTTCACCACAGAAGCTTTCCATCCGGAAAGATCCGCCGCCTGATTTCACCTGGGGGAGCAATGAGGAGCGGGTGCAGCTCACAGACGGGGATGCATGTGCATGTTCAGTGAGAGCGGCTTTTACTAACGGGGGGTGGATTACTTGGAGACACTCTAGGGCGGGGGTCTGGGGCCACAGGTGGGTCTTTGGACCTTCCACAATAGGGGATTATCACGCTTACCGGAAGTTCCCGGATTTTGACACTTCCTCTTCCGGGCCATGTTAACGACAGCCGTTCCTGCTCTGTTATACTGTTTAAATCGTATAAACTCCAAACATACTTAAGTTTTCATTCCAGACTGAAGTGATACTGGATCAAAAGCTGGATCAAAGCGATCGATTCTCCGCGGTGAAGGACCGAACTTTATAAGAAAACACACGTTTGTTTGTCGCCGGTGGGGCACAACACCGGCACTTCAAAGCATGCTAGCATTAGCATGCTAGCATTAGCCTGCTAGCGTTTACTGACGTGCTTAACATTGTGCGTCTTAAAACACACAAACATCTGAAAATCGGGTCTGTACCCCCCCGTTTCCAGTGGAACAACTGGGGACTGCCAAGAAAGGAGACGCTTTCAGATGCTTGTGTGTTTTCAGCCGCACAAAGTTAGGCACGTTATCGAGCTGGCTAATGCTAACCTGCTAACACGACTGCGCAGTCTGCCGGCCACAAACAAACGTGTGTCGTTTTATTATAAAGTTCGGTCCTTCACCGCGGCAAATCGGTCGTTTTGATCCACTTCTTCCTCAGCATCACTTCAGTCTGGAATGAAAACTTGGCATTGGCGTTTATCCGATTTACAAAGTTTAACAGAGTAGTAGCTGGCGGACTACTGTTAGCAGGTTAGCATTAGCCAGCTTGATGACGTGCCTAACTTTGTGCGGCTGAAAACACACAAGCATCTGAAAGCGTCTCCTTTCTTGGCAGTCCCCAGTTGTTCCACTGGAAACGGGGGGGTACAGACCCGATTTTCAGATGTTTGTGTGTTTTAAGACGCACAATGTTAAGCACGTCAGTAAACGCTAGCTGGCTAATGCTAGCATGCTGTGAAGTGCCGGTGTTGTGCCCCACCGGCGACAAACAAACGTGTGTTTTATTATAAAGTTCGGTCCTTCACCGCGGCAAATCGATCGCTTTGATCCACTTCTTCCTTAGTATCATTTCAGTCTGGAATCCGTGAAAATTTCAGTAGGGTTGGCGTTTATTCACGTTATCTACGAAGTAAAGCAGGGACATTGAACTGGGCCGGAAGTGGGCCCTCTAAGTGTTTCAAACCGGAAGTTCGGAACACGGAAGCGTGATAATCCCCTATGGGTCCCAATAACAAAAGGTAACCAAAAGTGATTTAAAAAAACTAATTATTATTTTTCAAATCCTCAAAATTATTCATCCAATTAAAGAAAAGGATAATTTCACAATAGTAATTCAAATAAGAAACTAAAGAAACTGATAATAAAAATTTTTTTACAAAAACATAATTGAGTGAAATAGAAAATTGCTTTTGAGTTTTGGTTGGAAATAATAACTTTAAAAAAATCAAACAAACAAAACTGTCTCAGACACATTAGAGCATCTTTCTCATGAACATGGACCAACATACCTGTCAACAGGTGCAGACGTCTGATTGGACGTTACAGAAACACCTGATTGCAGTGATTGTTTCAAAGTGTTGCTCAACAAAATTTTAGCTTTGGAGCCCCATCATGCTTGTTTATTATATATATATATATATATATGTGTGTGTGTGTGTGTATGTATGTATTATGTAATCTGTAATACTTCATATTACATACAAGTTTAATGTTTCTGTTTAATATTTGTGTACTTGTGTCTCTATTTTATAAATTTATTTGAAGTCCAACACACCCAACATATATCGGCTGATGCTGATATCAGCAAGAAAAGCACATATCAGCCCTAAAATATCTGACCGGTGTATCGGTCTGTCCTCAGCTATAATATCCCCTTACACATACGGTAAAACCTTGAAGGCTCTTTGTTGTGTTATTTTTTCATGACTGCGCCTCTAAAGCGAAGCAGCTGGCCAGCCTGATGTTTTCCAGTCTCTGTTTTACGTTACACACCTCGTCCTACTGGCTCAGCAGTTTGAGGGAAACTCCGACGTTTTCTTCCCCCAGTGTCACTCCGGCAGATTCCTGGATATTTATTGTTCTTGGCAGTGGCTTCAATCCTTTTTATTTCCTGATTAAGAGCTGCTGTCATGTGCTGGACCGCTGCCACCTCTTGTAAAACAAATCTCAGGGAGAAAAAAGTATTGGGACCATCTGCAGGGAAAATGAGACTCAGATACTCCAAGTGATGACAATAGCCGGAGCGCGGCAGGTTGCTGCAGTTTCCCTGCAGACAATAGAGACTTTGTACGAAGTTCAGGAGGATAAACCAGCAGATCTGCAGATCAGAAAAACGACACGAAGGAGGATGAAAATCTCACTTAAGTTCAAATAAAAATCAGCCTCAGATGTTCCCTAAAATTTGATTAAAGCTAAAAAAAAAAAAAAAACATACATTTTATTTATTGATAAATTAATTATTAAATTAATTGTTACAATAATTATTTAATTAATATATAATAGTTAAAAAATAAAAACAAGCCAGCGAGCATGGTGGGGCTCTGAAGCTAAAATTTTATTGAGCAACATTCTGGGGAAATCACTGCAATCAGGTGTTTTCTGTAATGCTCAAAAAGACTTTTACACCTGTTGACAGGAGTTTTGGTCCATATGTCGGTGGAAAGGCAAATTTAATTTAATTTAATTTATTTTGATTTGATTTGATTTGATTTGATTTGATTTGATTCGATTCGATTCGATCCAATTTAATTTAATTTAATTTAATTTAATTTAGATTAATTTAATTTGATTTGATTCGATTCGATCCAATCTGATCCGATTTAATTTAATTTAATTTGATTTGATTTGATTTGATTTGATTTGATTTGATTCGATCCGATTCGATTTAATTTAATTTAATTCAATAAAGTTGAAGGTGCTCTAATGTGTCTGGGTCAGTTTTGTTTTTATTTATTTTTTTTATCATTACTTCCTAACACAATTCAAAAGCAATATTTTATTTCACTAAATTATAATTTTGTGAATTTTTACATATTTTTAGTTTCTTTAGATTCTTGTTGTTTGAATTATTATTGTGAATTTAGTCTTATTTCAATTGGAGGGTGTCAATAATCTTGAGCACGACTGTATAAATATATATGTATATATATATATATATATATATATGTGTGTGTGTGTGTGTATACAGAGTTTATATAGTTTTTGAAACATTACAGCGATCATTACTGGAGATAATAAATAATAATGGTCCTAATATAGAACCCTGCGGAACACAAGCTAATGAAGCCATGTTAGAGTCACATCCGTTTATACAAGTAAATCTTTCTTTTGTTGCATCGTATTTTTTCTGCATCAAGCAAAAATGTTTCCTCGTACGTTTCCCTTCTGCACACAAACATCAGCGATGGAAATGAGTAGTGTCACTTTGTCATCCTGCGCTGCCTTTTTTCTCTTTCATTACATTGGAAAGATAAGAGCGCTGATGTGGTGCAGAGCTTGCAATTCCTCAACATGCAGTCAGGTTTTATTGGAGCCTTTTTTTGTGTTAAAATAGCCCTCAGAAAGCTGAGAGCCATTACCCCGGAAAGCGCTGCTAAATTCTTTACTGTTATTAGTGGCTGTAATTATAGAAGTCTTCTCAAACTGACTCAGAGTTTTCCTGCACGGACGGATGGAGGACCAGAAGTTGTTTTGCAGCTGCAAAAATAAACCAGATTAGCACAAGAAAATGAGCATTATTCAGTATTATATGTATGTATATCCAGTATATATTATATATATGTAGTTTGATACTGACTTTCAGGTTCCAAAAGAGAATGAATATGAAAATATCAGGTCCAAAAACATGATTCTAGGTCAGGTTTTTAAAAATGTATTCAATATTAGTCACATTTGGGCAAACAAGGCAGCTTTGTGACACTTTTGGCTGCAGTGTGAACGTAGCTTTAGTGTTAGCGATGGGCGATACCAAACTTTTCACGGTCAATACCACACCAATAATTGATGGTACTTTTTCATCAATATCAATACCAATACTTTTTGTCCCTTAAAGGAAAACCAAATGATTGTTAGGGGTGGGGAAAAAATATCGATATACTGAAATATCGTGATATTTTCATATGCCTATTTCATATTGATATCTAAAAACGCGATACTGATCTCGTTTACCAACAAAATCTTGCAAGATTTTATTAAAACCTGCGAGATTTTGTAACAAAACGACGAAATTTCACGAGATTTTGTTACTAAAATAGATCAATACCGTGTTTTTAAATATCATTATATCGGCATAAGAAAATATCGTGATGTTTCAGTGTATCGGAAAAAATTTTCCGCCCCTAATGATTGTACAGTTTGCATTAAAATCTGGAATACAAAAGCAATATTTGATGAGGATAGACGATACATCTGCTGGCCGATATTTTAGACTGACATTTGCATTTTTTTGCTGGTATCGGCATCAGCTTCACGTATTTTTATATATATATATATATATATATATATATATATATATATATATATAAAATTAATTTCAGGGTCAAATGCAGTATCGACACCAAATATCGCCCCCAAATATCGGCAGGTTATATCGGCCATAGACTGTTGAGAAAATATCAATATCTGTATTGGCCCTAAATAATCTGCATCAGTCAATCCCTAATATTAAATATAAGTACAATTTGAGAACAGAAGTACTGGAAAGAAATACTTTTAAAACAATAATAAATTACATTCATGAATAAATTGCACAAAATAGAGTTGCGCTGATCCGATACCCAGATCGGATATCGGCTCCGATACTGACTAATTAGCTGGATTGGATATCGGATGAATGTGACCGATCAGCATTCCAATCCAGTCATTTCTGTTTTTATTAATATCATAATAAACATACACTTTTATAGTTAATAAATAAAATTAATTATTAATTTGTGACTTTAAAAAAAATAAGGCTATATATTTATGTCAAGCTTGGCAAGGTATATGGCATCGGATCAGTATCGGGTATCAGCCGATACACTCAGCCCAGATATCGGTATCGGACTGGATCGGTGCATCTCTAAAACAAAAATAAGATTAAAAACTTTTTAAATGATCAAATAACTTCAGTACGTGAAGATTATTTAAATGTATTTAATGGAAAATGTTCAAATATAAAATATAATTGTAACATTAATTTACCAAAACATAATAATAACCTGCATTAAAGTACTTAAAAATACCAAAACATCATCATCATCACTGACAGTAGCAGCATCATCATATCTGACACAAAAGCTAGAATCTGGCTGCTTTCACACTGAATTTTACTCCAGAAGTGGAAACAAACTGCATGATTTGTATCTCAATACTCAAAGAAGTATTGAATCCGATATTTTGTCTGAATGGTATCAAAGTATCGACTCCAGGGTATCAGTTTTGTTCCCTTTAACTGTACAGGTGTGAAACCAGAGGGATGACCCAGATGTTCCTGTCTTCAGGTCAGATGTGGGGATTTTGGTGCTCAGCGTCTCTGACAAACACTAAACAGGTGGGTGAGAAACTGCGCGCGCGCATCTGCTGTGAGCTGACGGGCAGAGCAGTGAAAGGGTTAAAGTCACATGGTAGCGGGTGGTATTATCAGCCCGGGGCCGGGAAAAATGTATGAGGAGGAAAAAAAAACTGAGGGGAACAAAGAAATCAGAGTCTATTTAAAGGGAAGTCGCCCCGGATCCTGGAGCCGTGTCGTCTCGCGCCCCGCGCTGTTCACCGCACGCAAACCCCTGCCTGCTCGTGCACCATCACGGCTGTCGACGGCGGTGAGGATGCGGACTTCTCTGGTCGTGTGCTGCTGCGTGTTGGCGCTGCATTGCGTCCCGAACACGCTTTGCGCTCCGGTGCGCGGATCCAGCAGGTTCAAAGCGCCGCCGGTGAGTTTCACGCTGTTTTCTACCTCTGACGTCACGCAAAACTTCTAAACCTTGCGGATTTTCTTTTAAATGTGCAGAATGAGTCGAGTTGTGTTCTCTGGCAAGCTGTTACACGCATTTTCCCTCCTTTTAAAAAAGCATTTAGGCGAAAATCACGGTTTGCTTTTTAATTGTGCAAAACTTGTTGCGCTCTTTTGCACCAAAACGAGAAATGTCAGAGCCAAAGTTTTAAGCGCGTCTCTGCATCTGTGCAGGTACGCGCGCCACGCTCGTGCACGTCCTTTCCTGAGAATCATCAGGACCAAAATGACGTTAATGCTGTAATTAAGAAAATGGCTATTTTCGGCGCACGCGACTTGTCACTGTAATTAGCGCGAGAGCTGCTCTTAGCAGAAATAACTATCATCACTTTTTATTTTTCTCCCCCCCTATTTTCTTTTCTTGGTCCGCTTCTCACGCCTCGCGCCCTGCGTGCGAGCGCGTGGACTTGACAGTGTTGTGGTTTTTTGCAGCCTGGTCTGAATCCAGGCAGGAAAGAGTGAAGAAGAGGAGGAAGAGGAGGAGAAGGAGGTTACTGGGTCTCTGTGTCTGCGGGGCAGGAAGCGCTAATAACCGCTCTTACAGGCATTTTGTCAACAACACCATAAAAAAGAGGGTCCTCACATATGGAGCCATGAAGGCGTCAGCGGCGCGAGCACGCTGTCGTACCGGGAGGTTCGACTCTTTTTAAAGATTCGGCTCTTTCGGCTCGGCTCGGCTTTGCGTTCCAGTTGCACCAACTCAGCAAAAATAGCAGAAAAAAATCTCCTAAACAGCCAATTTATGCGCCAGAAATGAACACAGACGTTATAACAATGTTACCATGACAACAACAACCAATTTCAGAGTGTGTGTTTATAAACAACAAATATTTACCTGCGTTTTAAAGGTACAGCATGTAAAATTTAAAGTTCAATGGCAGAAAAATGTGATATATAACTCAAAACTGTGTTTCCGTTTATGTGTAATCGCTGCACTAGAATAGTTGTGATGTGTTAATTTTCTTGGAATGAGTGATTTATTTCTACTTGCTGGGGGGTGCACATATGGAGGCTGCCATATTTACTCCACCATTTTTACTACGGTGTCCCAGAATGGACAAAATGGTGTGTGTGAAGTGAGAAAAACTGCTTTTCAGCTTTATGTCTGGGAGAATTTTGGCCACTAACGACCACCGTACATTCTCATCTTTACCACTAGATGTCAGTAATACTTTACCTTTAAAGGATAACTGTTTATTTTGCAACCTGGATCTTATTTAGGGGTTTATACTAAGGATGTGAATCTCCACCAAGGAGGCAATTCGATACGCATCTCGATACGCTGCCAGCATTGTAATACATTCACGATACGGTGAAGCCTCCTGGCGATGCGATTCACCCGTGATTTCACAACGATTTCACTTTTTATAGTTCAATTCGATACGATTCGTGCTGCATTCAAAGCTATTCAACACAAAACAAAGAATTTACAAGTCTCCATCTGGTTTAAGCATCATCACAATCATTTTACCTTCTCCGTTTCTTGTAAAGGATGTTTTTAATACTTACAATATGTTTTTTTTTTAATAAATCAAACCGATAAATCATCTTAAACTGATGCAGTTCAGTCTGCTACAGACAGAGATGCTGGCAGTGTCAGTTTTGTTTAAAGAAAAACAAAAAAAACAGGGATGCACATTATAATCGGCCTCCTATCGGTATCAGCCTATATCAGCCTTAGAACTGAGTATTGGACATCGGCCACCACACCGATACTTAACCGATATTTAAACAATCAGGCTGATGCTTCTAAAGTCTAAAAAAAAAAAATCAACTTCTTCTTCAAAACTTCTTTTTTACAGACAGTAAAACTTCCAAAGACAGTTTATTTTAGGATGTTTTGTGTGAACAGAGTTTATTCACACTCATTCGTGTAAATAACCAAATATTAGGGCTGGGAAAAAATATCAATACGCTGAAATATCGCGATATTTTCATATGCAGATTTTATATTGATATTTGAAAACGTGACATTGATCTATTTTGCCTACGCCCACCTGGCGTCTTTTATCGCTGCGCAACACTGTCTTCAAACCACGGATGTCTGGTCAAGTTTTCCATCTTCCAAGTATCACCAAACTTTTGACGTGTGTCCTCAGAGACGCTGAACATGTCCTCTGCACCTGCTGTCTCCTCCCTCCATGTTTGCTGTTTACGTACTGCAGCTGCGCCAGCCGGCGGCTCCCATGTGTTACAAACAAAAGTTAAAAGATAGTGATGGTATGTTCAAGGCGCCTCAGAAATACGTGTGATGAGGAGACAAACTATGTAATAATTGGTGTAACCGATATTCCGGAATCTGATATATGGTAGTATCTGATACCTGCAAGTATCTGATGTATAGTAGTATCTAATACCTGCTAGTATCGGATATATGCCAGCCAGAAAATATTGGTAAAAAAAAAAAAAAACAGTTGCGGCTTGTGAGCCAGCCATAATAAATTGGGGGCTAGTCCGGGATTGATTGACAGTGGTATAAGAGTATATAGTAGAAATAGTTGAAGTAATAATGAAAGCAGTAATAATGGTCATAGAAACATTATTTTTAGCCACATGTTGGCTAATACTTGCTAGTATCTGATATTTGGTAGTATCTAATACTTGCTAGTATCTGATATATGGTAGTATCTAATACCTGCTAGTATCTGATATATGGTAGTATCTAATACCTGCTAGTATCTGATATATGGTAGTATCTAATACCTGCTAGTATCTGATATCTGGCTGAGTTAAGGAGATTTTGGGATCTTTGCTCTCGGAGCAGAATATAGTTGTATCTCTCAGAATATGAGATACAACCTCACAGTTGCCTGTATACATTGGTTTTGTCTGATATTGGATATTGGAAATTAAGAAGTGGACAATATCGGTATATTGGATATTGGTGAAAAAAGTCAATATCGAATATCCCTGCATACATTTTTTAAAAGTTCTCAGTGTTCAAGTCCTGACTTTGGTATCAGTTGAAATTAGATATCAGAAATTAAGAATTGGACAATATCAGTATATCAGTATATCAGATATCGGTTAAAAAGCCAATATCGAACATCCCTAAACCTGAGGAAACACTTTCCCACAGGGAGATAAGTATGGGTTGATATTGGATATTAATAGCTGAACAATATCGGTATATCAGATATCGGTAAAAAAAAAAAAAAAGCCAATTTCCAACAGCATTAATTCTTTTATAGTAGAAAGCTATTTTGTTTCATGAAAGCCTTTTTTCATGCATGTTTTTGTAAAAAGAAAAATACAACTACTATTTGATATCCAAATGAAACCTTAAAATGAACTGAACAAAGAATCATAACAAATCAATTCAATAAATCGGTGCTAAAGTCTGAAAAAAAAAGTCTTTATCTCAAAAGAAGAAATTGTGATCAATTTCAACATTTTATTGCTTTAAATCCATCCTGTCACTTTCTATCTGGAGAGTCTGCCCCCTTCCTCGTCTTTCCTCACTTGCGATTGGGCGTCTGGTGTGTCCATCACCATAAAGCCCCGCCCCCTCTGAAGACTCGTTCCTCACAGCCGGCTCGTTGCTGAACACCACACCGCTTTTCTGTCACTGTCATCTGTTTTTCTCTGTTTCAGCGTTTGCTGCGGTTGTAATTTCGCCATCATGGCGTGACGAACATTCCAGCGCAAACATTTAACCTTTATTTACACAGACGAGCTTGTTTAGCGTCCATGCTTCTGCACAGGAATGTCCTGTTTACAGGTACGAAGAAAAAACATCACAACAAGCCGGCAACGTGCGTAAATAATGACACAGAGGAATGCTGTTGTTGAAGTTACAGAGAAAGCTTTATCTGGCTGATTTTAGCTCTCAGAGCTGGACGTCGTTTAAGATTCCTGAAGCTGACGAGCCAATGACATGCAGCGGGGGTGGGGGGGCAGTTTACAGATGAATTAAGAGTAAAACGGGGGGTTAAACGCCACCGTGGAGCACCTCAGTCAGAGCAGAGCAAACAGCATGTTGGAGTCAGTGGTGAGTAGACGGTTTACCTGAACGTCTTCGTGTGAGGGGACGAGGACGTGCCAGGACTGGTTCCCAGCTACACCAGTTTGTAGCTAATGGAACAAGCTGAAACAGTTTACCAGGAAGGTGTTCGCAGAGTTCAGGGAACTGGAAACAGCCCAGAGTGGAAGGTGATGTCAGTAAATGCATCAGCAGAAGCCATGAAAGCAGCATTTCCACGTTTCTGCTCGGGGGGGGGGGGGGGTTGTTCCTTTATTCTGATTTATTTATTCATGCCTTTATACTTCACTCACCTTCATTTTTAACCTGGACTGTATCTCAACGAATAAATGAAAATCTTACAAATCAACATTATTATCATTAGATTTCCAACGTTCGGAAAGTATTCAGACCCCTTTAAACGTTTCACTCTTTGTTTCATTGCAGCCATTTGCTAAAATAAAAAAAGTTCATTTTATTTCTCATTAATGTCACTCAGCACCATCTGCACAGAAAAAAACAGAAATGTAGACATTTTTGCAAATTTATTAAAAAAGAAAAACTGAAGTATGACATGGTGATAAGTATTAAGTACTTTGCTCAGTACTGAGTAGAAGTACTTCTGAGCTGGTACAGCCATGAGTCTTCTTGGGAATGATGCAGAAAGTGTTCCACACCTGGATTTGGGATCTTCTGGTTCTTCTTGCAGATCCTCTCCAGTTCTGTCAGGTTGGATGGTGAACGGTGGTGTTCAGACATTTTCAGGTCTCTCAGAGATGCTCAGTTGGGTTTAAGTCAGGGTTCTGGCTGGGCCGGTCCAGAATGGTCCAGAGTGGTTCTGATCCACTCCTTTGTTATTTCAGCTGTGTGTGAGGGTCATTGTCTTGTTGGAAGGTGAACCTTCGGCCCAGTCTGAGCTCCTGAACTCTGGAAGAGCTTTTCATCTTTCCTTAAACTGCAACCAGTCGTCCTGTCCCTGCAGCTGAAAAACACCCCCATACCATGATGCTGCCACCACCATGCTTCACTGTTGGGATGGTATTGGGCAGGTGATGAGCAGTGCTGGTTTTCTCCACACATACCGCTTAGAATTAACTTCAGAAAGTTCAATCTTGGTCTCATCAGACCAGAGAATCTTATTTCTCTCAGTCTGGGAGTCCTTCATGTGTTTTTGGCAAACTCTATGCGGGCTTTCATACGTCTGCACTGAGGAGAGGCTTCCATCGGGCCGCTGTGCCATAAAGCCCCGACTGGTGGAGGCTGCAGTGATACTGACTTTGTGGAACTTTCTCCATCTCCCTACTGCATCTCTGGAGCTCAGCCACAGTGATCTTTGGCTTCTTCTTTACTCTCTCACCAAGGCTCTTCTCCCACCATTGCTCAGTTTGGCTGGACGGCCGGGTCTAGGAAGAGTTCTGGTCGTCCCAAACTTCTTCCATGTAAGGACTATGGAGGCCACCGTGCTCTTAGGAACCTTTAATGCTGCAGAAACTCTTTTGTAACCTTGTCCAGATCTGTGTCTCGCCACAATTCTGTCTCTGAGCTCCTTGGACAGTTCCTTCCACCTCATGATCCTCATTTGCTCTGACATGCACTGTGAGCTGGAAGCTCTTATATAGACAGGTGTGTGTTCTTTCCTAATCACGTCCAATCAGTTTAATTAAACACAGCTGGACTCCAATGAAGGAGTAGAACCATCTCAAGGAGGATCAGAAGAAACGGACAGAATACAAGTTAAATATGAGTCACTGCAAAGAATCTGAATACTTATGACCATGTGATATTTAGAGAGAGAGAGAAAGAGAGAGATACAAATTTTGTTTTTATTTAATATCTGTTTACAAGTGCGCTGTTTTCCATTGTTCTTTTTTATATTACCCTACATCATATTAATTTGGGAGTCAAACGCCACAAATATCAGTCCCAAATATCGGCAGGTTGTATCGGCTATTGGCTGAGGCTGATGAGAAACATCAGTATCGGCCCTTAAAAATCTGTATCAGTCTATCCCTAATTGGTATCGGCACCACTAGTCCTTTATTTACAATCAAAACTAAATCTTGCAGCATTGCACGCCCCTAACGGGTAGTAATGAAGCCCCGTCTTCACCCTCTGCAGCGACGGTTCCCTCCAAACGTTTCTCGAGTCGTCTAAAAGCTGGTCCACCTCTTTTGCTGTTCGTTGAAGCTCTTTGCAGGAGATTTCCACAGATTTGTAATGAGGCTGAGATCAGGACTGCTTGCATTTGATGGTGTGCTTTGGCTCTTTCTCTTCCTGGATGACCCATGATCTTCCACTCAAACCCAGTTTTCTTACACCGGGTAGTGCAGTTTCTCCTGAAATCCCTCGTAATCCTCCGATTTCATGATTCCTGTGAAAGGATCGAGGCTTCCAGCAGCAGATGCAGCAAACCATCAGGCATCCTGCAGCATGTTTAACTGAGGCTGTGATTTTCCCAGGTTTTCTTGCTGTGCATCGCCAGAAAGTTCATTTTCCCAGGATTGCAGTTTGTGTGGTTCTCTGTGATAAAGAACTGGGAAGCCCTGGTTCGGTGCAGCGTATTGCACGTGTGCACCATCGCCCTGCACTGGTCCCTGCAAACAGGGCTTTTCCCTGTTCGCTCCAACCTTTGGAAACTTCTCTCTGATCCAGTTTCATGCTTCGCAAACTAATAATGATGTTGCACACGGATGAAAGAGGCAAAGCAACGTCCTTGGAGATGGTGTTTTACCCTGCAGAGGTCTTGTGTTTGCACAATAACGATGAATAACGTCATAGATGAGTCTTTCCTTTAACTCCGTTGGTCATTGCTCACTGCAAGGTTCTAACAGTTTTTTAATCAGTTTCAGTATTTATTTAGTTTTGACTTTTAATTTGGTTTTTCTATTCAGTTAGTTTTAGTTTTTTGAGCAGGTTTGCTAGATTTATTAGGGATGTTCGATGCAGGCTTTTTTTTTTTTTTTACCAATATCCGATTTACCGATGTTGTCCAACTCTTAAATTCTGATATCAACCGAAACTGATATTTGCAGAGAAATGTGAGGTTGTATCTCTAATATTTTGAGAGATACAACTATATTCTGCAAAGATCCCAAAATATCCTTAACTCAGCCAGAGGAGTTCATTTTGGACATCTGGCTGCCAGATATCAGATACTAGCAGGTATTAGATACTAGCATATATCAGATACTAGCAGGTATTAGATACTAGCATATATCAGATACTAGCAGGTATTAGATACTAGCATATATCAGATACCAGCAGGTATCAGATACTACCATACATCAGATACTAGCAGGTATTAGATACTAGCATATATCAGATACTAGCAGGTATTAGATACTAGCATATATCAGATACCAGCAGGTATCAGATACTACCATACATCAGATACCAGCAGGTATCAGATACTACCATACATCAGATACTAGCAGGTATTAGATACTAGCATATATCAGATACTAGCAGGTATTATATATCTAAATATCTCACCAAAGTCAAAATAAGACAGAATTTCAGTGAGATGTTGGAACTTCTTTTAAGGCAATGCATCTTAAAAAATACTTTATATATTTTAATCGTGGCTTTTTTTTTTTTTCTTTTCTTTTTTTTTTGCTTGTAATAAGCACAAGAAAAATCTGCCAATAGAACAAGCAAAATTTTCTTGATAAGATTTCTTGAAATAAGATGCATTTCCTTCAAACAAGTTCCAACATCTCACTGAAATGTTTCTCTTTAAGTAATTTTGTCTTACTTTGAGTGTGATGAGATATTTTAACTATAATTTAGAAAAATCTACTTGGTAAGATTTGAGTTTTTGCAGTTGTACAAGTCCGTCTTTTCCAGAAGACACTATCGTAGCTGTGATGAAGCTGTTTTGTCTGTGTAATCAGTGTTTTGTCACTTTGCTCCACGGTTTGCTGGGAGCAGCGAGTGGGAGCGCAGGCCTGGACAGGCCTGGGAGTCCGCGGCATTCACGGCGGTCGGTGGGATCCAGCGTCTGTTTCCTCTGCAGCGCAGCCCGTCAAACACACAACTGTTTGGATTCTGCTTGTCTCGATTCCGTCGCTTTTCCTCGCCTGTTTGGTTTCGTCACGTCGATGTCTGCGGGCAGCGCCATTGGTTGCGGGACCGTGAGAGCAGAGGTGACATCAGAGCCGACCCGGGTTCCCATCGAGCAGATCTAGGTCACAGCTGCACCGGGACTGTGAGCTGCTAATGAAACGCAACAGGAGGGGATGCAGTTAAAAGGCGCGTGCACGGAGGTGCTTGTGTTAGTCAGCAGGACCAGCTCCGAGGCTCCATGTGAATACTTTACTAACAAGGAGCGAGGACTGCAGCTGACTCTGCAGGGTCTGGATGTGTTGAATCCTGGTGGTTCTGGTGCACACAGGTCCAGGACTCTGATTACTTCAGGTGATCTGTTCAATTTCAGAATCATGTAAAAGTCCCGAGTCTGTCTGTGTGATCATGAAAAGAGGAAAATGGTGACTGAAACATGCAAACATGGATGGAAATAAAACCTGTTACATCACTAATTTGGGATTCACACACTGTCAGTGACATTAAATCTCATTTGGCGTGAGAACGTTTCCCTTTAACACATGATGAACCCACTCAGACCAGATTTCTTTATCTGATTCACCCTCCAGAACCGGGTCAGGCCCATTTTTAATTCCTGCTGTCACAGATCCGACAAGATGTTGGAATGTTTCCCAGATGTTTGGCTCCATTTTTACACAATAACATCACAAAGTTACTACAGATCCATGATGAGAATCTCCCGTTCCACCTCATCGTGATGAGAATCTCCCGTTCCACAACATTGTGATGAGAATCTCCTGTTCCACCTCATCGTGATGAGAATCTCCCGTTCCACCTCATCGTGATGAGAATCTCCCGTTCCACCACATCGTGATGAGAATCTCCCGTTCCACCTCATCGTGATGAGAATCTCCCGTTCCACCACATCGTGATGAGAATCTCCCGTTCCACCTCATCGTGATGAGAATCTCCCGTTCCACCTCATCGTGATGAGAATCTCCCGTTCCACCTCATCGTAATGAGAATCTCCCGTTCCACCTCATCGTGATGACAATCTCCCGTTCCACCTCATCGTGATGAGAATCTCCCGTTCCACCTCATCGTAATGAGAATCTCCCGTTCCACCTCATCGTGATGAGAATCTCCCGTTCCACCACATTGTGATGAGAATCTCCTGTTCCACCTCATCGTGATGAGAATCTCCCGTTCCACCACATCGTGATGAGAATCTCCCGTTCCACCTCATCGTGATGAGAATCTCCCGTTCCACCTCATGGTAATGAGAATCTCCCGTTCCACCTCATCGTGATGACAATCTCCCGTTCCACCTCATCGTAATGAGAATCTCCCGTTCCACCTCATCGTGATGAGAATCTCCCGTTCCACCTCATCGTGATGAGAATCTCCCGTTCCACCTCATCATGATGAGAATCTCCCGTTCCACCAGATCGTGATGAGAATCTCCCGTTCCACCACATGGTGATGAGAATCTTCTGTTCCACCTCATCGTGATGAGAATCTTTTGTTCCACCACATCATGATGAGAATCTCCCGTTCCACCTCATCGTGATGAGAATCTCCCGTTCCACCTCATCGTGATGAGAATCTCCCGTTCCACCTCATCGTGATGAGAATCTCCCGTTCCACCTCATCGTGATGAGAATCTCCCGTTCCACCTCATCGTGATGAGAATCTCCCGTTCCACCTCATCGTGATGAGAATCTCCCGTTCCACCTCACCGTGATGAGAATCTCCCGTTCCACCTAATCATGATGAGAATCTCCCGTTCCACCTCATCACGATAAGAATCTCCCGTTCCACCACATCGTGATGAGAATCTCCCGTTCCACCTCATCGTGATGAGAATCTCCCGTTCCACCTCATCACGATAAGAATCTCCCGTTCCACCACATCGTGATGAGAATCTCCCGTTCCACCTCATCGTGATGAGAATCTCCCGTTCCACCTAATCATGATGAGAATCTCCCGTTCCACCTCATTATGATGAGAATCTCTCGTTTCACCTCATCATGATGAGAATCTCCCGTTCCATCACATCGTGGTGAGAATCTCCCATTCCACCTCATCATGATGAGAATCTCCCGTTCCACCACATCGTGATGAGAATCTCCCGTTCCACCTCATCATGATGAGAATCTCCCGTTCCACCTCATCATGATGAGAATCTCCCGTTCCACCTCATCGTGATGAGAATCTCCCGTTCCACCTAATCATGATGAGAATATCCCGTTCCACCTCATCATGATGAGAATCTCCCGTTCCACCTCATCATAATGAGAATCTCCCGTTCCACCTCATCATGATGAGAATCTCCCGTTCCACCTCATCATAATGAGAATCTCCCGTTCCACCTCATCATGATGAGAATCTCCCGTTCCACCTCATCATAATGAGAATCTCCCGTTCCACCTCATCATAATGAGAATCTCCGGTTCCACCACATCGTGATGAGAATCTCCCGTTCCACCTCATCGTGATGAGAATCTCCCGTTCCACCTAATCATAATGAGAATCTCCCGTTCCACCTCATCATGATGAGAATCTCCCGTTCCACCTCATCGTGATGAGAATCTCCCGTTCCACCTCATCGTGATGAGAATCTCCCGTTCCACCTCATCATGATGAGAATCTCCCGTTCCACCTCATCGTGATGAGAATCTCCCGTTCCACCTAATCATGATGAGAATATCCCGTTCCACCTCATCATAATGAGAATCTCCCGTTCCACCACATCATGATGAGAATCTCCCGTTCCACCACATCGTGATGAGAATCTCCCCGTTCCACCTCATCATGATGAGAATCTCCCGTTCCACCTCATCATGATGAGAATCTCTTGTTCCACCTCATCATGATGAGAATCTCCCGTTCCACCACATCGTGATGAGAATCTCCCGTTCCACCTCATCGTGATGAGAATCTCCCGTTCCACCTAATCATAATGAGAATCTCCCGTTCCACCTCATCATGATGAGAATCTCCCGTTCCACCTCATCGTGATGAGAATCTCCCGTTCCACCTCATCGTGATGAGAATCTCCCGTTCCACCTCATCGTGATGAGAATCTCCCGTTCCACCTCATCGTGATGAGAAAGCTGATGAGGTGGATGCGGCTGTAAGAACATGAATCTCTGCTTCCAGCAGCTAAACTCGTACTTTTAAATCTAAACCTCAGAGTCTGAAGTTATTTTCAATCCTTCTGAAACTGAACAACACATTTCACATGTGATATTTTATTCGCATCGGCCAGAAAGTCTAAAGTTTTGTGAATATTTGATTATAAACCAAAACTTTGAACAAATGAACATTTTAACCTTTAAATTTTGTACATTTCATGCAAAGTGCAGCATGAATCTTTCAGAGAAATCCTAACCTCTGTGAGCAGATACATGTCCAGCGATCTGGAAAACCACCTGAAACTGCACTCGGACCTGATCGGATTCCTGCAGGTGCGTCCCACCTGGACCCTAAAAGCACATTTAACGCATCGTTTGTGTCACTGTTAACGCGACACACGACAACGTCAGACGGAGAGCAGCAGCAGTGCTGGACAGAAGGCCGAAGGACACCGCGGATCACATCAGTCTGAAGGGGGATGCCTAAATAAACTGTCTGCTGGCAGTTTCGGGGGGGAGGCCTCTGAACACGCAAAGCTGAAAAGAACCAACCGTGTGTGTGTATTTACTAAAGCTTAATGGTTCACGGTTACCACAGCAACCCATGCAGATAGGTTGGTGATGTCTGGACACACAATAACAATGGACAGTCTGTCCTAAAACGCCGGTTTTGAGAAACAAATCTGATTTGCTCGCAGCCTGAACGGATTCATCCTCTCGGCCCATTGAAGGTTTGAGCGAACATTCCTGGCAGTCCATTCACTTGTGGGGATATTTCGGTCTTGAGCGCACGCCTGGACGGCCAGCAGAGCGGTGATGCCGGTTCGCTTATAAACTGTTCATAACCACGTCACTTACCAGCTTCAGTTAGAAGAACTGGAGCTGGCGCCATCTTTCTAATCCAGAACAGAGGATGAGGGGTTTGGGTTTCCTGAGCACCCGGAGAAGCTGCTTTCCAGCATGCTGCTGCCTTGTTCCGACGGTGAACCAGATCCACCAAAACCCACTTTTTCCTCCTTATTTATGTCGTTTCTGATTGTTTTTTTAAGCGTCCAGAAACAAAGTTGTTACTGCTGTTGTTTAAAAATCCACTTGCAGCTTCATCTGGAGGAGAGAAGCTGATTTTGGGCTGCAGGTGTTGTGTCTGAGCGGTGAACCAGATCCACCAAAACCCACTTTTTCCTCCTTATTTATGACGTTTCTGATTGTTTTTTTAAGCGTCCAGAAACAAAGTTGTTACTGCTGCTGTTTAAAAATCCACATTTAGCTTTATCAGAAGGAGAGAAGCTGATTTTAGGCTGCAGGTGTTGTGTCTGAGCGGTGAACCAGATCCATCACTACACCATTTATCCTTCTGATTTTTGGATTTCTGACAGTTTTCCACTTACATTTAGAATATTTATCAGAAAAACAAAGTTACTGTTCCTATCTGGAATATGCCAGGTGGGCGGGGTCAAACCATTTTTCTTCTCCTCCCCTTCCTCCTCCTCCTCCTCTTCTTCTCTCTTCCATTCTCCTCCTCTCTTGTTTTCCTCTTATCTTCTTCTCTTTTCTTCCTCACCCTCTCCTCTTCTCCTCATTTCATCTTTCTTCTCCCCCTCTACTCTTTTCCTTCCTCTCTTCCCCTCCTCCTTTTCTCCTCTTCTCCTCGTCTCCTCGTCTCCCCCTCTCTAGTGTTGGTCCAGCATGTATAGAAGTCCCCGTTATTGTGGAAGAACTTCATTTCCCAGCATTCCTTTCAGAGTCATGTGACTACGGTGCAGCTGCTGCTGCTACAGACTGACTTGCTTTGAAGCTGCTGATAATATGTCTGCTAGTATCTGATATATGGTAGTATGTAATACCTGCTAGTACCTGATATATGGCAGTATCTAATACCTGCTAGTACCTGATATATGGTAGTATGTAATACCTGCTAGTATCTGATATATGGTAGTATGTAATACCTGCTAGTATCTGATATATGGTAGTATGTAATACCTGCTAGTATCTGATATGTGGTAGTATCTAATACCTGCTAGTATCTGATATATGGTAGTATCTAATACCTGCTAGTATCTGATATATGGTAGTATGTAATACCTGCTAGTATCTGATATGTGGTAGTATCTAATACCTGCTAGTATCTGATATATGGTAGTATCTAATACCTGCTAGTATCTGATATGTGGTAGTATCTAATACCTGCTAGTATCTGATATGTGGTAGTATCTAATACCTGCTAGTATCTGATATATGGTAGTATCTAATACCTGCTAGTATCTAATATATGGTAGTATCTAATACCTGCTAGTATCTGATATATGGTAGTATGTAATACCTGCTAGTATCTGATATATGGTAGTATCTAATACCTGCTAGTATCTGATATATGGTAGTATGTAATACCTGCTAGTATCTGATATATGGTAGTATGTAATACCTGCTAGTATCTGATATATGGTAGTATGTAATACCTGCTAGTATCTGATATGTGGTAGTATCTAATACCTGCTAGTATCTGATATATGGTAGTATGTAATACCTGCTAGTATCTGATATATGGTAGTATGTAATACCTGCTAGTATCTGATATGTGGTAGTATCTAATACCTGCTAGTATCTGATATATGGTAGTATCTAATACCTGCTAGTATCTGATATGTGGTAGTATCTAATACCTGCTAGTATCTGATATGTGGTAGTATCTAATACCTGCTAGTATCTGATATATGGTAGTATCTAATACCTGCTAGTATCTAATATATGGTAGTATCTAATACCTGCTAGTATCTGATATATGGTAGTATCTAATACCTGCTAGTATCTGATATATGGTAGTATCTAATACCTGCTAGTATCTGATATGTGGTAGTATCTAATACCTGCTAGTATCTGATATATGGTAGTATCTAATACCTGCTAGTATCTAATATATGGTAGTATCTAATACCTGCTAGTATCTGATATATGGTAGTATCTAATACCTGCTAGTATCTGATATATGGTAGTATCTAATACCTGCTAGTATCTGATATGTGGTAGTATCTAATACCTGCTAGTATCTGATATATGGTAGTATCTAATACCTGCTAGTATCTGATATATGCTAGTATCTAATACCTGCTAGTATCTGATATGTGGTAGTATCTAATACCTGCTAGTATCTGATATATGGTAGTATCTAATACCTGCTAGTATCTGATATATGGTAGTATCTAATACCTGCTAGTATCTGATATATGGTAGTATCTAATACCTGCTAATATCTGATATATGGTAGTATCTAATACCTGCTAATATCTGATATATGGTAGTATCTAATACCTGCTAGTATGTGATATCTGGCAGCCAGATGTCCAAAATGAACTCCTCTGGCTGAGTTAAGGATATTTTGGGATCTTTGCTTTTAGAGCAGAATATATTTGTGTTTCTCAGAATATCAGAGATACAATCTCACAGTTCTCTGCAGAGATTGGTATCTGTTGATATCGGAAATTAAGAGTTGGACAATATTGGTACATCTGATATCGGTAAAAAATCCAATATCAAACATCCCCTTGCTGCATATTGAAACAACTTCCACCTCTGGGGCTGCTAACCAGCTAATTGCCCTCTTAATTTGGCATCTGGGCTCATTTCTGCTGAAAATAGCTGCTTTGCGTGTTCCAGCCACCTGACGTCCTGCTGCAGCTCAGACTTTTTGTTTTAAGCTGCCACAGTCAAATCCCAGCCAAATGAAATGAGAAAATACCAATCATGCCACTGAAGAGTTGATTAAAAACAAACGCTGCATGCTCCGCCAGGTTAGCGTTGCTCCCCTGGAGCTCCTGCCTGCATGAATAAGCAGCATCAGCAATGAAATCATCAGTAAGTTATCCAGCTGCCAGAAAAGCAGGAGATCTGATGTTTCAGGAGGTTGGCTTGTTCCAGGGAAGATAAGAGCAGAGTGTTGTATCAGCTTCTACCTCCAGGTGTTTCTGATTTTCAGGTGATATGTTGGCTTAGCGCTGTAAGGAGGACGATAGCGAGGGATTTGCTGGATAAACACTGGTGCACCCCACTCTCTCCTATCAGGCACAGTAAATCCTCCCACCGTAATCAGCCCTTTGTCTCTGTTTTCATTGAGAGCACACCCTTTAAATTGAAACCTTATCTGTCTCCTCTCAAGTAAACACCCACTTATGACTTACTTCCTACCATCCGGATTCGCTGATATCAGTGAAAACATTTTTCTCTGACAGCGAGATATCACGTTGATGAAGAAGCTTCTTGTTTTCCGTCCTCGAGCGGATTCTGGTAGGGAGCATGTGCAGCATCCCCCCGTCTCTTTGTGTTGCCGTAAACGTGAGCAGGAAGTTTCAGAGATCTCACCGGCGTGAGATATTCTCTGAATTTCAGGAGAAACTCTCCTTTTGTAATTTCCTTTTTGGCGCCCGCAATTTCCCACCATCTTTTGCTTGTGCCGCTGCTGCCGTTATAGATTTCCTATTGGCCTGATTCGAAACACATGTTGAGTCTGACAAACGTGTTCTGGTGCCAGCGCTTGCTGCAAATTAGCCTCTGTGGCAGAAAATGTTTTAACACTTAAAGCTCCCAGATGCTTTTTTTTATACTATTTTTGGTTTAAAAAAAAAAAAAAAAAAAAAAAGGGGGGGGGGGGGGTCATTTATCTAACATAAAACTGCAGGTAGAAGCTGAACCCTTTAATCCCAACCAACGTCCAGAACCTTTAATCTCACTCAGCTTCAGAACCTTCAATCTCAGTCAGCATCAGCACCTTTAATCCCAGTCAGCATCAGAACCTTTAATCCCAGTCAGCATCTAGAACCTTCAATCCCAGTCAGCATCTAGAACCTTTAATCCCAGTCAGCATCTAGATCCTTTAATCCCAGTCAGCATCTAGAACCTTTAATCCCAGTCAGCATCAGAACCTTTAATCCCAGTCAGCATCTAGAACCTTTAATCTCAGTCAGCATCTAGAACCTTTAATTCCAGTCAGCATCAGAACCTTTAATCCCAGTCAGCATCTAGAACC
>JALJCO010009492.1:0-163654 GCA_023101725.1 Atherinomorus stipes | reverse complement strand
CTGCTAGTATCTGATATATGGTAGTATCTAATACCTGCTAGTATCTGATACATGGTAGTATCTAATACCTGCTAGTATCTGATATATGGTAGTATCTAATACCTGCTAGTATCTGATATATGGTAGTATTTAATACCTGCTAGTATCTGAAAAATGTAGTATCTAATACCTGCTAGTATCTGATATATGGTAGTATTTAATACCTGCTAGTATCTGATATATGGTAGTATTTAATACCTGCTAGTATCTGATATATGGTAGTATCTAATACCTGCTAGCATCTGATATATGGTAGTATTTAATACCTGCCAGTATCTGATATATGGTAGTATTTAATACCTGTTAGTATCTGATATATGGTAGTATCTAATACCTGCTAGTATCTGATATATGGTAGTATGTAATACCTGCTAGTATCTGATATATGGTAGTATATAATACCTGCTAGTATCTGATATATGGTAGTATGTAATACCTGCTAGTATCTGATAAATGGTAGTATCTAATACCTGCTAGTATCTGATATATGGTAGTATCTAATACCTGCTAGTATCTGATATATGGTAGTATCTAATACCTGCTAGTATCTGATACATGGTAGTATCTAATACCTGCTAGTATCTGATATATGGTAGTATCTAATACCTGCTAGTATCTGATATATGGTAGTATCTAATACCTGCTAGTATCTGATAAATGGTAGTATCTAATACCTGCTAGTATCTGATATATGGTAGTATCTAATACCTGCTAGTATCTGATATATGGTAGTATCTAATACCTGCTAGTATCTGATAATGGTAGTATCTAATACCTGCTAGTATCTGATATATGGTAGTATCTAATACCTGCTAGTATCTTATAATACCTGCTAGTATCTGATATATGGTAGTATCTAATACCTGCTAGTATCTGATATATGGTAGTATCTAATACCTGCTAGTATCTGATATATGGTAGTATCTAATACCTGCTAGTATCTGATATATGGTAGTATCTAATACCTGCTAGTATCTGATATATGGTAGTATCTAATACCTGCTAGTATCTGATATATGGTAGTATCTAATACCTGCTAGTATCTGATATATGGTAGTATCTAATACCTGCTAGTATCTGATATATGGTAGTATCTAATACCTGCTAGTATCTGATATATGGTAGTATCTAATACCTGCTAGTATCTGATATATGGTAGTATCTAATACCTGCTAGTATCTGATATATGGTAGTATCTAATACCTGCTAGTATCTGATATATGGTAGTATTTAATACCTGCTAGTATCTGATATATGGTAGTATCTAATACCTGCTAGTATCTGATAAATGGTAGTATTTAATACCTGCTAGTATCTGATATATGGTAGTATCTAATACCTGCTAGTATCTGATATATGGTAGTATCTAATACCTGCTAGTATCTGATATATGGTAGTATCTAATACCTGCTAGTATCTGATATATGGTAGTATCTAATACCTGCTAGTATCTGATATATGGTAGTATCTAATACCTGCTAGTATCTGATAAATGGTAGTATCTAATACCTGCTAGTATCTGATATATGCTAGTATCTAATACCTGCTAGTATCTGATATATGGTAGTATCTAATACCTGCTAGTATCTGATAAATGGTAGTATCTAATACCTGCTAGTATCTGATAAATGGTAGTATTTAATACCTGCTAGTATCTGATATATGGTAGTATCTAATACCTGCTAGTATCTGATATATGGTAGTATCTAATACCTGCTAGTATCTGATATATGGTAGTATCTAATACCTGCTAGTATCTGATATATGGTAGTATCTAGTACCTGCTAGTATCTGATATCCGGCAGCCAGATGTCCAAAATGAACACCTCTGGCTGAGTTACAGATATTCTGGGATCTTTGCTGCTGGAGTAGAATATAGTATACCAATTCTGTCATATTCAAAATCCACCTGCTCAAACCTGCCTACAAACTCTGACACCATTCTCTCCATCCGTTAAACCGCTGTTTTTCTGCTCTCTTTTTAAATGTTTTTGTTTTTTTCCTTCTTTTTATCCATGTATTTTGTATTGCATCTTGACCATTTGTGCTGTACCCCTTCATTTGTTACTTGATTTGTACTATGTCCTTGGGTTTTTTGAAAGGCACTTTAAATAAAATGTTATTATTATCATTATTAACTATATATATATATATATTATTTACATTTTATACGTTTAACTATTTTATTCAACACAAAAAAATTTTTTCTTAGATTCATTTTACTGTAAATCTTTGTGTGGTTTTGCTGTGATAGTTGTGAAGCACTTTGGTCAACAGAGGTTGTTTTAAATGTGCTATACACATTTCTTTCATTTCTCTCTTGTCTGGCCCAGCAATGTGATGTAAAATGCTTTTGTAAACAAATGGTTAATTAAAGAAATAAAAAGAATGGAAACAGGATATCAAGGGGAGCCTTGTGCTCATGAAGCTCCCCTTGGTAAAGCAAAACTGTTCAACACAATAAAGCAACCAGATCACCATTCTGCTTGCTACGATGCTGGACAGGAGAAGGAGAAGAGAGAGAAAAAAAAAGAAGAGAAAAGAAATCAAATTAAATTTCAATTAAATCATTATTTTTATTCTTATCTCATTTTTGTCATTTTATTTTGGTTTATTTTATAAGTGAAAGTTTCCATATCTTACTGATATGTTAGGTCCATGCGTCTTTGCTGGTATCACTGTACAGAAATAACATTTTATTGTTTAGCAACAATGACAAATTCCTTCTCTATTCCAACCTTTCTTATTCGGTTTATTATGTACAAATTGCGATGGGTCCTAGTCTGCGTGCACCCCAGCCTCCTCTGCAGAGGAGGGGCTCAGAAGCTGAAGCACAGCAGAGAGGGACATGCCGGTTGTTTTTGTTCACACTTTCAACCAAAGTCCACATTTTTCAAAGTTCTCAAGTTTAACTGATGTTATTTTTTTCTTCTCATCATTGCAACTTCAAAACTGATGCAAATTAATGCAAAATTAATCATCATAAAGACAAATAAGTCATTTGACTGTACGCTTTGATGCTTCTACATGCCGTCTGATGGTGTTTGTGACAGCGTCAGTGTTGCTGAATATCCATCTTTAACTAATTCATAAATCACTTGGTGGAGTCAGTGAAGTGAGGAGGGAATTAGAACTGCTTTTCTCAGGGCTGGAAGACGATCAGTCTCCTGGTGGAGAAAGGTCAGATCAATACATCATAAAAGTTTGTCTTTCAGCCAACAATTCTGAGCATGGCTTCCTGAGATGACTCATTCTCAACTCTGCTCCTCTGGAGGTCCTGAATGAAAACGTTCAGTCCCAAAAACACCGTCTTTGTTCAACTGTGTGAAAGGAGGGCACCTTGAAACCTTGCAGCTCAGTTACACTGAGCATACAAAGGAGAGCGGGCGGATGCTGGGCTGGGCGGGTTTTGACAGGCCTCTCCGCGGCGGAGAACAGCTGATGAGAGCTGTTTAATTATTTAACGTAATCATGGTGGTGTGGGGAATGTCTTTAGGCCAGATATGACTCTGTAAAAGCTCACAGAGGACGGCGAAGATGCAGCTCAGCCTCCGCTCAGCGCGCTAACAGGAGCCTTGTTATGATGGTTGAATGAAAAATAAACCTCCATGAAGTGCAAAATTCATACAAAACAACAAGAAGTGCTCATCAATCATCTGTGGGTGAAGTCTGCTTCACTAAGTCACAAAACATCAATACAGCATCGCGTCAAACGTGAGCTCAGGACAGAAACGGGCTGTTTAAATGATTAAAAGTCAGCGGTGCATGCTCGCTTTAAAATTCCTGCAGAAAAAAACAGGTTGGAGCTGCAACTGTAAACAAACAAACACAAATCAGCCCTCCCTGTACACACTACAGGGAGGGCTATCCCACCGGGGGATAAAGGGGAGAACATTTCATTTACAGCCGTTTTTTTTTTTTTTTTTTTTGCTAATTCTATTAACTACAAGCAAGGACGAGGAGGATACAGCAGAGAGGAGGGAGGCTTGGAAATTACACCGAAGATCGGCACATCTATCACTGTCGCCGTTCAAAGTTAAAGCTCCAGTGGAAATAAGAGTCTGGCTCATTTACGATTTCAAGGACACAAAAAACTTCCTGTGCGCCGCAGACGTTGGAGTTAAAGTCCAGAAGGAGCCAGATTATTATTCAGTGTGCGTCGGGATCGTGAGTGTGAGACACCCTCTAATGGGGATCAGCAGCCAGCAAAAGCAGCCCTCACTCATAATGTTCAAACGTTCTGACGTCCGTCATCAGAAAAGAACATGCAGACACGGACAAAAACAACACAAACAAACAACTGTCTCATTTAGACCTTTCAAACCAGTTAAAAATGTGTCATGAAGAGGGAAAAATAATAAGTTGCACTTATTTATTAATTAAAAATAGGGCAAGTTTCGGATTTTTTGTATCCCATATCAGTGGTTCTCGATCTTTTTTCTACAAAATAACCCTTTGTAAAATATATATTTTCAGCCAAGTACCCCCTATGTACCACAAAGTATTGATAGATTAAAAAAAAAATACAGCACTTTGTCATTTGTGTCAGGTTTATTAAACTGGAACGGTGCAAAACAACGGTAACTTTGCCTTCTTTGGCCCTCGGCACTTTATTTTCAGTCAGATTTCTATTGTGCTTCAACCACAACTCTGTTGTTTATTTTGTCAAGGTGACAGTGATTGATGTTTGATGTCCTTTGGCTCGTTGGGTCAAACCATGTTGTGGAAGACAGGTTTTTAATGAAATAGTGTGAAACTAAGTTTAAACTCAGTTTATGAAAGTACGCTCACTTTTACTAAAATCTCGATTAGATACATTTTAATAAAGGACATTATATATACACATACATACACACACATATATTTTAAATTAAAAGAGATAGATAGAAATTAAAAAATTTCATGTACCCCCTAAAAAGTACCCCCATTTGAGAAACAGTGTCCTATATGTAACTGCTAAAACTTCTCCAATCACTCTGATTCTAAAGTTATTGCTTGTAAATGATCATAAACATCATCATTAATAAGAATAAACCTGTTTTTAAGGATGTGCTCCACTGCAGTACAGCCAGATGTCCAACATTAACTCGCTGAGATAAGGCTACTTTGGGATCTTTGCCCTCGGAGCAGAATATAGTTGTCACAAACCTAGAGCGCCCTCTTGTGGCTGTAAACGGTAATGTTTACTCCTTCATTCATGTCAGTCAATAAGAGTTAACATTTAAAAATTTGTTAAATTGCGTATATTTTGATTTATATAAGTCACACTGGGCTGTAAGTCGCAACTATGAAAAAAAATGCCACTTATAGTCTGGAAAATATGGTATATGTATTCTGAAATGCTCATATAATCCTCAACATTATTTATGACCTTCCATTGAAGAAAAGGCTAAAATTACAATAGTAATTCAAATAAAAGGAAACGAAAGAAACTTTATAACAAATAAAAATGTACAAAATTATAATTTAGTGAAATGAAATTTGTAATTATGGTTGAAAGTAAGAATTAAAAAAACAAACAAACAAAACCCTTATAAACTAATAAAAAGAGATTAATCTTTGGAACTGTCATGTTAATTTTCTAATAAACCAGCGATACACAGAGCAAATAAGATACTTTTGAACTCTGTTCAGTTTTGTGCCAAACAATGTAATTAATTGGATTAATGACAGAAAATCAAACGCTTAAACGATTGCTGCCCAGCACTGACGATAGTTAACAGTAATTATGGGCCAGTTGTGCAGGAACGTGAAACTTTCCCCACCCCCGTCAGCAGACATGAGCTGGGACTTCTGGCCGAGAGCAGCGCTGGACTCACGTCACCCGCTTCGCTGCTCACAGAGCTCGACAGCTGCTACACGACCACAAAGACCCGAGAACTGCAGAGAGACGCTTCCGCGACTCGTTCATGAACGAAGCCAAAAGGTTTGTTTTTAACATCTCTGCCTGAGGCTGAACACCCCGAGGCAGCTCTGAAAACGCTGCTTCCAACTCCAAAAACATGGTGAGGCGGGGGTTTCAGACTGAACATAAGGAGCATGATACAGACATCTAGTTTATCTCTGATATGAAGCACAAAACAAGCAGAAAAGAAGCATCTGTTTCTGTTTCAGAAGGAAAAACAGCTTACATTCATCTCTGATAAGGATAGACATTAATTGTGTTGGCCGATACCCCCACTCGGCATAATTTACAGACTTTTTTTTCCATTTAGTCGTCATTAAAAGTGTTCATACCCTCCAATTAAAGAAGGAAAAAAAAGCAGCTGTCAGTGAAAGAAGTTGATATTGACAAAAGTAATAATAAACAAGATTTTCTGTGAAAATCATGACATTGATTTTGAATTTTGTTTCAACAAAAATATAAAATATAACAAAAAAACAAATTAAACATGATGGGGCTCCGAAGCTGCAATCAGGTGTTGCTCCACTGTTTATGGGAAAGGTGCTCTGGGACAGTTTTGTTTGTTTGTTTTTTAAAATAATTCTTAACAAACACAATTGAAAAACAAAAATTTATTTCACTAAATTATAATTTTGCAAATTTTTATTAATTATTAGTTTCTTGTTATTTGAATTATTACTTTGAGTTTAGCCTCTTTTTTATTGGAGGGTATGAATAATTTTGAGGATGACCCAAAAAGTTTGAATTTCCTGAAAAAGTTCATGTATTTCTGTAATTCAACTTAAAAGGTGCAATTTACATTTTGTTTAGACAAATAATATGTGAATCAATATGTTTCACGCTTTTGTTTGTTTGTACGTTGCTGATTAGGACTTAAGTAAACCTCAAATTCAAAAGCTAAAAAAGAAAATTTAAAAATCCAATATTTTTGGTTCATAATGTCACATTCTAATCTAATCTAATCCCATGATCGATCAAAAAAATGTTCACAAACATCCATCCCTAATACCTGTCAACAGGTGTAGAAGTATCATTGAATGTTACAGAAAACACCTGATTCCAGTGATTGCCTTAAAGACTTGCTCATGCTGGTTTACTTGTTTTATTTTTTGTGTGTTTGTTTTTAATATTTCTTTGAAACCATAACTCAAAATCAATGTCATGATTTTCATAGAATTTTTATTTATTATTACTTTTTTTAAAATGTCATCTTATTTTACTGACAGCTGTTTTTTTTTTCCTTCTTTAATTTGAAGGTATGAATAATTTAGAGGATGATTATATGGGTCACTGGAGTCGAGGTTCCACCGGATTTCCCAACAGGAGCGAACAAAGTTTGGGAAAAGGACGCATCACTTACCAGGAACACCCTATACGCATCCTTCCTGGTAACGGGGCCCCAGCACGGGTCTGTATCGTTGTACTTGACACTTCCGGCGCTGCAGGAGTGGTTTCCGCTGCACGGGCACGTCACCAAAAACAAAGAGGGACGTTAGTCCTCATTCAAACCTGCTGCTAACCACAGTTCTGCTGAAAGGAAATATCTGTTTCACACATTAATAAAGACAGCAATCAGCTCCAGATGCTGAAAGCGTTGGTGATCAGCATGATTGTTGCACGGCAGACCGAGCTCGGAGCGCGCTGGCGGGAAGTCTGCTATTCGCACCTTCAGGTGGAATGAAGCGCTTTGATGCCTCGGTTAAATTTCACACTTCCTCTCGCTGGAAGGTGAGCAGCGTCGGGACCACGGTGGACGAGCTTAACGCGATAAGACAGATCCAGCGTGCAGCGCCTCCAGACGGGATCATTTACAGTTTATCGTGACTCCTTCAACTTCAGAATCACCTCCATTTATTCTGATTAATTCAGTCAAGCAGGGGATGAAAGAAACTCAAAAAGATGAAGATTTCTCACAAACGCACACAATAAACAGCCACTTTTCTCACAAGTCGTTATGGGCAATGAGTTTATTCATGATGCACGAGGAGAGAAAAACAACACTGAGATATTTTTGGCGTGGCTGGATGAAGTGGTGTCCTTTAATACGACTTTTCCCCAGCAGGGTTGAAACTTATGGAAACAAAAAATCATGTTTTCATTTATCCTGTTTTTAAACTGTGTAGATAAAAAACAGGAGCAAACATTTGGTTGGTTGTAGGGATGCACAATATTGGAATTTTAGCTGATATCCGATATGCTGATATTTTAAAAGTCATGTGGACTTTAACCGATATCAATAACGATATTAAAGCTGAAAAAAAAGCAGTCATTTCAAATAGCAGTTTTGTTATCAGTTTCCAACCACTTTGAAAAATAGGGGTGGGAAAAAAATATCGATACACTGAAATATAGCGATATTTTCATATTCTGATATCAAATCGATATTTAAAAACGCGGTTTTGATCTGTTTTACTTACAAAATCTTGCGAGATTTCATCATTCTGTTACCAAATCTCACAATATTTCATAAATTCTCACGAGATTTCGTAACAGAATGATGAAATATTGCGAGATTTCGTAAGTAAAATAGATCAATACCATGTTTTAGAATGTCAATATGGTATCAGCATATGAAAATATCGCAAAATTTTCGTAAATTTTCGCGAGATTTCATAACGGACCAATCAAATATTGTGAGATTTCATTAGTAAAATAGACTGATACCACATTTTTAAATGTCAATATGATATCAGCATATGAAAATTTCGCAAAATTTTTGTAAATTCTCGCGAGATTTCGTAACGGACCAATCAAATATTGTGAGATTTCATTAGTAAAATAGACTGATACCACATTTTTAAATGTCAATATGATATCAGCACATGAAAATTTTGCGATATTTCAGTGTATTGATATTTTTTCCCGCCCTTAGTCTTTAGAAGTTTCAAAGTCTGTAAAATAGAAGTTTCTGAAGAAGAAGAAAAGGGGAAGGTTTTTTTTAGACTTTAGAAACAGCGGGCTGATCGGTTAAATATCGGTGGGGTGGCCGATGTCCAATACTCAGTTTTAAGGCCGATATAGGCCGATACCGATAGGGGGCCCAACTATACCGTGCAACCCTAGTTGGATGTAAAACCATTTACATGGCCACATGATAGTCAGTCTATCATATGGTGATAGACTGACTGATTATTCCACCAATAACTCAAAGTAAATCAGATAAAACTGCAGCAATTTAGAGAAAATTTAATATTATAGGTCCCTGAAAACTTCTTTCAAGTGCCGGAGACCATCAAAAATATAAATGTCAAAAACTTTAACTGTCAAAACTCTGAAGTCACCAAAGCAACACCAGAGGGGGTTAAAACCATTTCTGTCATTTAGACTCTGCAGGGAAAAGTCCAAAACTAAATAAAATCCTTTATTTTCAGCCAGCCTGGTAAACAGACCTGCAATAAAAAGCTGTCTGGAAGCAAGTCGACACGATTCAGACTCCAGGAGCAGCAGCGAGAGGTGAGAGGGCCTCCAGGCCTCTGTCAGCAAAGCTTTATTGTCTTAATCCTGAGTTCAGCAGGTCACAAAAAGCCCAAAATGTGAGGATAGAGGAGCCTCTGAGGAGAGCAGCATTGGTTCTGAATGAAGATCGACCGATACATCGTACGGCCGATATTTGCTTTTTTTTTTTTGCTGGTATGGACAACGGCCGATACATCAGGTGTGTTGGCCGATACTCCTACTTGGCATAATTTACCAATTTTTTAATATATATCTATTACAGGTTTGATGAGTCTATTAATATTTTTTGCAAGTGCACAGTTTGTTTTTTATATATTTTTTGAAGTACTTTATTCTTTTTTATAATAAGAGTTTTAAAATGATTTTTTACTGTATCGTTCATTATATTAATTTGGTAATCAAATGCAGTATTGACCCCAAATATCAGCAGGTTGTATCGGCCATCGGCTGATGAGAAAATATTGGTACTGACTCGGGATTGACCGATACAGATTTTTAAGGGCAGATACCAATATTTTCTCATCAGCCTCATCCAATGGCCGATTCAGCTTGCCGATATTTGGAGCCGATACTGCATTTGATTACCAAATTAATATATCAGAGTGAAAAATAATTTTACAACTCTTAATATAAAAAAGAACAAGTACTTCAGATAAATATATAAAAAAGAAGCTCACTTGTATACAAATATATATATATATATATATATATATATATATATGATATATATATATATACACATGCATACATACATACACTATATATATATATATATATATAAAGTCTGTAAATTATGTAGAGTGGTGGTATCGTCTAACACATCTCACGTGTGTGCAAAAAACACAAATATCAGCTGGTCGATGTATCGTCTATCCTGAGTATCGACTCAAAAAGATCTGTATCGGTCCAATCCCTAGTTCTGAATGCTTCGCCATGTAAAGACCTTTTATTCCACAGCAAAGCGAAGAACGGGCTGAGCTTACCAGGCCACTTCCATAAGCGATATCGGCACAGCTGCAGCGTAGATCGCCAGGTCGCCATACAGATAGACGATGATGCAGATGTAGAACATATTGACTCCAACTGAAAGACAAACATAATTAAGATATGAAGGATTTAGTGATGCATGACGAGCAGATTCATAAAGTAAAGTAACGTGAGATCAATAGGTGACAAACAAACACATTTTTCATTTTTAGCTGCCGTCCCAACACTTTATCTTAATATATCGCTGATGGACCGAGTGTCAAACTCCAGCGTCTATATTAAAATGCACCCTGATCCATGCAGCTCTCATTACAGCCCTCCATCCGTTTTCTGGGACAGCCGCCTGCACGCCACGGCCACATCTTCTGCTTTAATGAGAAATATTAACGGCATTAATGAATAAACTAATCACTCCATGAGGGAGAATCTTTCCGTCAGCCTTTACTCTCCCCATCTCTTAACCCCCGGCCCTGCTTCCTCTGCCAAGCCCAGACTGAGCGCTTTAACCAGCAGACACATCAACACAGCATCCCACACATCCATCATCCTATAGGATTCTCAGACGGGGGTTCAACTGTCCAGCCGCACCGCTCAGATAATTCATTACTGACAAAGAAATTAGAGCATCGAGTCCATTAAAGAGAAATAAAATGTGACAGATTTACAGCTTTTCTGGCCACACGGTGGGGTTTTTTCTTCACAAATCATGGCCTGAGGGTCCCAGTAATGACATTAGATCAAGCTGTGATAGAAGTTAGGAACATAAGGAAGTGGCAGCATAATAAACAACCATTCATCCCCATTTTAAACACACGCTGACAGTTTGTTTCCTGATTAATTATCAGCTTGCTATATTCCCATCACTGATCACAACAGGACAATACACACTCACTGGCCACTTTATTAGGTACAGCTTACTGGTTCAAGACCCAACAAGGAGGTGGAAACTTTCCTCAGAGGTTTTGCTCCATGTTGACATGATACTGTCACGTATCCATGATGAGAATCTCTTGTTCCATCTCATCATGATGAGAATCTCCCGTTCTACCACATCATGATGAGAATCCACCGTTCCATCTCATCATGATGAGAATCTATCGTTCCATCTCATCATGATGAGAATCCACCGTTCCATCTCATCATGATGAGAATCCACCGTTCCATCTCATCATGATGAGAATCCACCGTTCCACCTCATCATGATGAGAATCTATCGTTCCATCTCATCATGATGAGAATCTCTCGTTCCATCTCATCATGATGAGAATCCCCCGTTCCATCTCATCATGATGAGAATCCACTTGTTCCACCTCATCATGATGAGAATCCACCGTTCCATCTCATCATGATGAGAATCCACCGTTCCATCTCATCATGATGAGAATCTCTCGTTCCATCTCATCATGATGAGAATCTCCCCTGAGTTCCACCTCATCATGATGAGAATCTCTCGTTCCACCACATCATGATGAGAATCTCTCGTTCCACCTCATCATGATGAGAATCTACCGTTCCACCACATCATGATGAGAATCCCTCGTTCCATCTCATCATGATGAGAATCCACCCGTTCCACCTCATCATGATGAGAATCTCCCGTTCCACCACATCATGATGAGAATCCACCGTTCCACCTCATCATGATGATTTCCCTCTCTCCCCCCCCCCTTCTTCCTCTTCCTCCCCCCCCCCCCTCTCTCCGAATCTACCGTTCCACCACATCATGATGAGAATCCCCCGTTCCATCTCATCATGATGAGAATCTCCCGTTCCACCTCATCATGATGAGAATCTCTCGTTCCACCACATCATGATGAGAATCTCCCGTTCCATCTCATCATGATGAGAATCTCCCGTTCCACCTCATCATTATGAGAATCCCCGTTCCATCTCATCATGATGAGAATCCACCGTTCCACCTCATCATGATGAGAATCTCCCGTTCCACCTCATCATGATGAGAATCTCCCGTTCCACCTCATCATGATGAGAATCCACCGTTACACCTCATCATAATGAGAATCTCTCGTTCCATCTCATCATGATGAGAATCTCCCGTTCCACCTCATCATGATGAGAATCTCTCGTTCCACCTCATCATGATGAGAATCTCTCGTTCCACCTCATCATGATGAGAATCTCCCTTCTATCTCATCATGATGAGAATCTCGTTCCACCTCATCATGATGAGAATCTACCGTTCCATCTCATCATGATGAGAATCTCGTTCCAGCTAATCATGATGTGAATCTCTCGTTCCACCTAATCATGATGAGAATCTCCGTTCCACCTCATCATGATGAGAATCTCCCGTTCCACCTCATCATGATGAGAATCTCGTTCCACCTCATCATGATGAGAATCTCCCGTTCCACCTCATCATGATGAGAATCTCTCGTTCCACCTCATCATGATGAGAATCTCTCGTTCCACCTCATCATAATGAGAATCTCTGTTCCATAAAGTTTCCATGAAGGTGCTGTTGTGTACATTTTACAAGTGAAACAAGTTAAATAATTGACTCAAATGCATCATACAGGCTAAATCGCTGTATAACAGTACTGAAGCATCATTATAACTGATCTATTCTCCCTCTTTTCTCCCTTATTGCTGCATAAACACACACATCCCATCTTGTTTGACTGCAGACAGGAGCGGGACACATTTCACTCTTTCCAACTGTCAGTAAGCGATGGCAAAGCGAGAGCTCTGCATGACCACAGCGGCGCAGGCCCATACAGCACTGAAACTAATATTCCCCAATTACCCAGAGCCACAGGCAAAAACGCTGACAACAGGTCTTCCTGAAGGAGCTCGGCATTTCACGTAGCTGTGGAAAGCATCGCTATTCAGCAGCGTGGAGCCTCTGACTGACTGCAGACGAGACGGCCTGTCCCACGTGCTGATGGGATGTCGATGTCAGGGATTCAATGCCGTCAATGACAGACACAACGTGTGAAGCCCTGTGGAAGCTGATGTTACACCATCATATGTCAGCAGGGAAACTCTTCTTTGAAACACTGGCTGGTAATAAAGGGATGCACTGAAATAATATCTGCACTGGCTACAAAAATGTCCACTTCAGAGCAAATATACAGATTCCAATAAGCATGCAGGTGGAGTCGGGCCAGGTTTTTACCACATGCCTGAGGCTTTATTTTTCCTTAGCAAAGAGACCCACGTTTCATTTAGATCAACCCACAGTTGTCAAGGATTCCTGAAGGTCCGTCAGTGTTTTTCTCTGGGTCATCAGCTGCTTTTCGACTCATTTTCAGTCTAATTTATTCAGAAGAATAAAACTCTTAACTCAAGGGAAGAACCAGAGTTGTGTCGACACATAACAGACAAGCAAATGTTTCATTTAACTCAGATCTTTAGGCTGTTGGTTACCAGCAGTTTGCAAAGAGACACAATTTGTTTAATCTCTTCAGTTTTATCTGTGAAAACAGCAAAGATCAGACGGAAAATCAGATTGTAGCGGCAACAAGGTGATTCCCAAAGAGCTGCTCGCTGGAAAACTGGAATATCTCAGCATCCTGAATTTGCTTTTGAGAATTTTTGGGGGGGAAATTTCATCCTCCCTGCACTGAGGAGCATCATCTTCATCCTACCTGCACTGTGCATCACCTCAGCATCCAGACGCTTCAAGACAACGACAGCTCCAGGAATGCTCATTTAAATGCCAGTTTGCCATCAAAACAAGTCAGAAGCGCAAAGTTTTAAGGTTGGGAACTCATTTGATGTTGCTTTAAAATCCAGCAAAAAGCTGATACAAGACCTGAGAGATGCAACCAGACCTTCATCTGAACCATGTACTGTTGGCCAAAACTTAACATTTGGTATGTTGACAGAAAACACAACAAAAGGCAGACGACATCTAAAGAAGAGCTTTGTGCATCAGTGATCTGCAGAGCACTAACAACCCCACCGAGGAACGGCTCAGAAAGAAGAGATGGACGGGTGTGGCAGCACAGGATCAAAGCCTGGGTTTGAACCAAGCAGCAACCTCCGGTGGCCAATAAGAAGCTACCCGGAAGAATTATATATTTGTAGTTCTCTCTTTATCCACTAGGGGCTGCAAAACAGAGCAACTCCACACAGACTCCCCTGTTAACAACACCAACTTCACAGCAGGAATAAACATGGTTACAACTGAAATAAATATGTTAACAGCTGAAATAAACAAGTTTACAGCTGAAATAAACAAGTTTACAGCAGAAATAAACATGTTTACAGCTGAAATAAACATGTTTACAGCTGAAATAAACAAGTTTACAGCAGAAATAAATAAGTTAACAGCTGAAATAAACGTGTACAGCAGAAATAAACATATTTACAGCAGAAATAAACATGTTTACAGATGAAATAAACATGTTTACAGCTCAAATAAACAAGTTTACAGCAGAAATAAACATGTTTATAGCTGAAATAAACATGTTTACAGCTGAAATAAACAAGTTTACAGCAGAAATAAACTTGTTAATTCTTGTTAGATCTTGTTAGTTTCTAGTTAGCTCAGTTAGCATTTAGCTCAGAGTACATCAGCTGTTGATCATTTGCCCCGAGGCCGCGCTTTGCCCATTTTAGTATTTTCCGGTAGTGACGACACACGTGACACGCCAAGATGGAGACTGCTGGACACGCCCATCTGGCTTCACTTTCCCTTATTCAGACGAGACCAGATACTATGCCCATATTTTCAACAGTCTTTGGTTTGAAGCAGAGCACATTTGCATGCAAGAAAACTCTCCAACATCTCACAACTTCATAATTCTGCATGGAGGATTGTTAGCATCAGACAATTTAGTCTTTTCATGCAGCAGTTACATATCCAATTATGTTTTTTTTCGAAACATTTTCTGATGATGTTCATTGATGTAAAAAAGCTATTTCAAATCTACTGTTTTCTGCATTAATGCAACATAAAGAGAAAATTTTGATCTCCAACAAAGCTTTGTTTCATTTTGGAAAACAAATCAACTCAGATGAAGCTGTGACGAAGCTGTGACAAAGCAGCAACGTATTGGAGATGAAGCGGAGACTAAGCCGCAACAAAGCCGGGACAAAGTCACGACGAAGCCGAGACGAAGCGGCAACGTATTGGAGATGACGCGGAGACTAAGCTGCCAACGAAGCCGCGACGAAGCCACAATGAAGCGGCAACGTATCGGAGATGAAGCGGCGACGAAACCGACACAAAGCCGAGACAAAGCAGTAATAAAGCTGAGATGAAACGGCAACATATTTGAGATCAAGCAGAGACGAAGGTGTGACAAAGCCGAGGGAGGAAATATCATTTTCCAACAAATTTTACCCTTTTTCTCATTTTCCATGTGTTTTCCATGACTGGAAAAATGTTCAGTCATTTTCCATGTTTTCCTGGACACGTGGGAACCCTGCTTTTTCCAGGAGCTGTTGCAGCAGCGGTTTAAGGAAAAGGATCAGGACGCAAACTAAAGCAAACATGACGTTTATCTTCTAAATCTCTCGGGCACTGTGGATTTATCTTGTCAGCACGGCATTTAAGCAAAAGTCAGTCAAGTATTAAAAATGGATGCGTCCATGTTTGGCTCTCATTAAACACCGAGGCTTGTTACAACAGGGTGAATTAGTATTCATGACCACGGTCCTGCACACTTGAGGAGAAGGAAGAAACAATCCTGCTGTTTGCAGAGCGGCTGCGTTACCCAGCGCATCATATAGCAAAGGTAAGAAAAGCAGAGACAAGATGCTGATGCAAGGACAGCACTCTGTTAGTCCCCCTTTGTGACTTTAGCCAAAGTCGTCTTCTAATCAACTTTCAAATCATCAATGTGAAGGTTATAGTAACACTTTCCACAGTGGTGCAGATAAACCAGCCCCCATCAACATTCCTGTCAGTGGCTGCAGGTCAGGCTGATACGATATCCATGGCCTTCTTCCAAGCTTCCCTTTCCACTGCTGCCACGTCAATTTCAGCCTGAGAGCAAGTCAAACGTCCTCTAAGAGTCTTCCTCAACGGCAGAGATGCCTTTTAATTGTCTGCAAAGCTGCAGGACAGAGAGACAGTGTTCAATAACGCCCGAGGTTTATTATCTTTGAATAATGGGGAGGTGCTGCTAATGTTCTGTAACTTTCACATGGCTTAATTTGTTTTCATTTATTCTTAATTACCTTTTCTTCATGTGTATTAAACACACACACAGTTAAACATTCCTATCAGTCCTGACTCAACAACTGTCTCCTCTCTCTCATTAATCTTTTATAATTCAGAGAAACATATTCGGACAGGACACATGGATGGAAAGCTCAATCATCTAAATCGTTTAAACATCTGGATGCAAACTGAGCAGGAGGCGGAGCCAGTAAAACCAGTGAATCCAGCAACATACAGCAGCTGTCATTAACAATAAATCTGCTCATTTTTTATTCTTTTTTATGAATTTCTGATGGATAAAACCTCCTGTTCCCATTGAGCGTAAAACATTTAAAATTCACTCTGAGGAAAGGACGGTTAAAAATTCACACCCAGAGCACAGGAGGAGGATTTTTACATTTTCCTCTTTGGATTTTGTAAAAGTTTTTTTCTTTTTTATTCTATTTATTTATTTGCACTAATGGCTTTGGGGTTAGAGATATGAAAGAAGAAAAGAAAAGAAAAAAGAAAAGATTAATGCAAAATTTAAAATAACTGGAAAAAACAAAGAAAATAAAGAAATTAAAGATATGAAAGAAATTAATGAATTAATAATAACACAGAGAAAGAAATAAAAAAGAAAGAAATATGAAACACCGACAAAACTTCTTCCTGATGTCTATTTTTCTGCCTCTGGTCTGAAATGACCAACCCAAGATAATAAGGACATTGTCTCAACTGCGGGGCTGTATGTATAACCCTGGTCTCCACACAAAGCTGGGCCATGTGAGATTACTACAGAAGTATCAGGATATGTGTTACTGTGTCAGAGTAACAGAGTAGAAAATATAAATGTTATCTTCTACAAGAAAACCACATTACTTTCAGTGGAAACCAGAAAATAGCAGCCCAGTCCACCTAGGAATGAGTAAAGTAGTCCTAAGAAGGAGTATAGTAATCTAAAGACTGAGTAAAGTAGTACTTGGAACAAGTATAGTAATATTACAAATCATCATTCATTCATTTTCTATACCACTTATCCAGTTAAGGGTGTGTGTGGGGGTTTCTGGAGTCTATCCCAGCTACTATCAGGTGAGAGGCAGGTGCACATGGACAGGTCGTCAGTCTGTCGCAGGACCAACACAGAGAGACAGACTCGGGACAGTTTAGAGTGATCAACTAACCTAACATGCATGTCTTTGGACAGTGGGTTCTCCTCGGAGAACCGACGCATACACAGGGATAACATACAAGCTCCACACAGGAAGGAACTGTTCCAGCCCCCTCCCCAGCTGGGAATCGAACTAGCGACGTTCTTACTGTGAGGCTGCGGTGCTAAGCACCACGCCGCTGTGCAGCCCCCTAACCCTAGAAATGGGTCTATTAATCTAAAGAATGAGCGAAGTAATCCTAGAAATGAGCAAAGTAGAACTTAGCGTGAGTAATCTTTGCTGTTTTACCCATAATATTGCTATGCTCCATGTTAGCATTGCTGCATATTGCTAAGGACCATGTTAGCATTGCTGCATGTTGCTATGCTACTTGTTAGCATTGCTTCGTGTTGCTATGCTCCATGTAAGCATTGCTGCATGTTGCTATGCTCCATGTTAGCATTGCTGCATGTTGCTATGCTCCATGTTAACATTCCTGTATGTTGCTATGCTACCTGTTAGCACTGCTCCATGTTAGCATTGCTGCATGTTGCGATGCTCCATGTTAACATTCCTGTATGTTGCTATGCTACCTGTTAGAACTGCTCCATGTTAGCATTGCTGCATGTTGCTATGCTCCATGTTAGCATTGCTGCATGTTGCTATGCTCCATGTAAGCATTGCTGCATGTTGCTATGCTCCATGTAAGCATTGCTGCATGTTGCTATGCTCCATGTTAACATTCCTGTATGTTGCTATGCTACCTGTTAGCATTGCTTCGTGTTGCTATGCTCCATGTTAACATTCCTGCATGTTGCTATGCTCCATGTTAGCATTGCTGCATGTTGCTATGCTCAATGTTAGCATTGCTGCACGTTGCTATGCTCCATGTAAGCATTGCTGCATGTTGCTATGCTCCATATTAGCATTGCTGCATGTTGCTATGCTCCATGTAAGCATTGCTGCATGTTGCTATGCTCCATGTTAGCATTGCTTCGTGTTGCCATGCTCCATGTTAACATTCCTGCATGTTGCTATGCTCCATGTTAGCATTGCTGCATGTTGCTATGCTCTATGTTAGCATTGCTTCATGTTGCTATGCTCCATGTTACCATTGCTGCATGTTGCTATGCTCCATGTTAGCATTGCTGCATGTTGCTATGCTACCTGTCGCTGCATGATCTGTTCAGGAAGCACAATCCATAACATCAGCTCATCTGCACATGTGCAGAAAGGAATACTTCCAGGTCGCTGTTGGGAAAATAAAAACTTCCATCCTTGATAATAATAAAAGAAAAGTAACAGATGGGGGAATGAGCATTACTGATTTTGAAGTGATGAATGCTGTACTGTACTTAAAATGGATGCAGATGTTTTGCATATGTGATTTTGATCCCTTAAATTTGCCAATTAAATTGTCAGATTACCACACACAGGTGTTAAAGTATTGGAAAGTGTTATACAAACATAATTTCAGTCCACATGATTATTTGGAATAACAGATATATTCTATGTTAGCGAAAATCCTTATACTATAGTGACTGGGTGGAAAAAAAAATAGTTTGGGCCATTGTTCACTTAATGGATACAAATGGTGACATTTTTGATGTGTGTATGTTTGTATAACACTTTCCTGTGTGTGGTAATATGTTTGCGACAGCTACCTGTTAGCATTGCTGCATTGCTGCCTCCTGGTCTCTGCAGACCTGCTGGACTGCAGGATCTCATGCGGTCACATGTGAGGAAGAAATCAAACCTCCCACTGATGCCAGAACCATGTTCCTGTTTCTGCCCATCATCTTCTGAGACTCCAGACCTGTCTGCATCCTCGAGTTTGCTGCCCCTCACTCGTCCACGTCACCATGAAGCACACCTTCACAGAGTCGAGCAGTTCACCTTCACACCATTAAACAAAGACTCAGCTTTGACTGAATCCGAGCCGAGTCGTGTGTTGAACAGCTGTGCTGTTCCCACCTTACACAGCTGATCTGATCAGGACCAGCTGCCGTGCACACACACCTCGCATTATTAATGCTGCTCTGTGCACACTTCTGATACCTGCTGGTAGTTTCACCTGCAGGTTGCAACAAACCTGTCGGGTCTCAGTCATGAGTCTTTTTTTTATCAACACTTAAATTTCCTTGAAGACGTCAACCACGGAGGGAACGTAGATGCCGAGCACCTCAGTGGACCGCTTCGTAGCATTTCTGCTGTCGCTGGTGAAACATTGAATCTAAACCTGAAGCATGTTTTTCACTTTGCTGTACCTGTTACATCTGCATCGGCAGCGAGGCGGACCGGAGAGCCCGGTTCAGCATGTGCCGGGACTCGTGCCTGTCTAATTCATTTCTGATTAGAGTCTCCGGGCAGCTTTCCCACCACACAGGGAAGGAGAAAAGAAGGGAGAAAACTCATTTCCTTATTACTGATCGATACCCCCCACGTGTCTCACCTGCACACGGTCCGTGTTTCGTGGTGGGAAAGGTCACCAGCACTTTTTTTTTTTTTTTTTTTTGGCGGAGCGCCTTTAGCAGGCAGGCAATCAGGTGAGTGACATCAGGCTGAATGGATGGCAGCACACTGCAGCTTTAACAGCACTGAGCTGCATGACGGCATGCATGAGCGCTTTCACACGTGTGGGTGTGAATATGAGGCGGTTTGATGTGTGTGACGGTGTGTGTGCCAAGTGCTCCACCTACTGCTGAAACGCTGAAGGACACGACGGCCCCGGGGATGGCTGACCTTCTTTCTCTTATTTTTCCTACAAAATCAGGCGCTGCCGCCTGCTGGATTAAAGCAGGCAGACGAGGAAGACGACTACAAAGATGAAGGACTCGCTCTCAGTTCAAGGTGATTCTGCCTTCAGGTTACAAGCACAGGTGACACCCCCACCCTCACACATGCTCAGCAGAGGAACGAGCAGCCTTGACAGGGTCTCAAACAGGTAATTATAACCAAAGGCAATTTATCCGTATATAATTACATCCAATTAAAGCGCCAGCAGCCGTTCTTTGCAAGGGAGGGCGAGGCAGAAAAATCTTTGATGAATTATCCCGCACACCCTCCCCACTCCCCCATAAATGTTAAACATGGCTAATGATGATGGTGTCCACAGTTAAATGAAAAAAGCGCAGTGGGAGCAGAGGAGCTTTACCTTTGTTGAAGAACATGGAGGCCATTTGACCCATCTCGACCCGCTCCACGATGTCAAAGTGATCGACGTGACCGGACCGCTCTGTAGAGACGGAGAGAAGACGTAAACAGCAGGAAGTGGACAGTTACAGTCGTCCTCGAAGAAAGGACTAAATTCACAATGGTAATTCAAAAAACAAGAAAATAAAGAAACTAATAATAAATAAAAATTTACAAAAATATAATTTATTGAAATAAAATATTACTTTTGAATTGTGGTTGAAGATAATAATTAAAGAAAACAAACAAACAAAATTGTCCCAAACATATTAGAGCACCTTTCCCATGAACAGTGGACCAAAATACCTGTTAACAGGTAATCGCCTGAAAATGTCGCTCAAAAAAATGTTAGCTTCGGTGCCCCATCACGCTTGTTTACTTGTTTTTTGTTTGTTTGTTTTCAATATTTCTGTTGAACCACAATTCAAAATCAACGTCATGATTTTCATAAAATTTTTATTTATTGTTACTTTTGTCAATTTCATCTTATTTAACTGCCAGCTTATTTTTTCCGTCTTCAATGGGAGGGGTGAATAATTTTGAGGACGACTGTAAATGAAAGAGATTTTTGGCTGCACATTAAACAACCACTATTTTCATGAAATCCTGTCGAAAACTATTTACAGTCGTCCTCGAAATTATTCATACCCCCAAAGTAAAGGAGGAAAAAAATTAGCTCAGTGAAATAAAATAAAATTGACCAAAGTAATAAATAAAAAATTCTATAAAAATTATTACTTTGATCTTATATTGTTGTTTGAAATAAAAATTAAAAACAAACCCAGAAATAAAAAAAACAAGCATGATGGGGCTCCAAAGCTAAAATTTGATGGAGCAACACAGAATCACTGCAATCAGGTGTTTTCTGTAATGTTAAAAAAAAAAAGACTTCTATGCCACCTAAAGAGAAACATTTCAGTAAGATATAGGAACTTGTGCAATTCATCTTAAATATTTTGTTAAGTGCATCAGTCTTAAAAATCCTGTTTTGAGTCATATCTCAGATCAAACAAACTTATCATGGGACACAAAACGTCACAAAACTTGTGAAATATAGCCAAGAATGAGTTTTTCCGGCCAATACTGAAATTAGCTGGAAGTCTTATTTCAAGAAATCTTATAAAGAGAATTTTCACTTCTTCCATTGGCAGATTTTTTGGCTTATTTCGATCAAAACAAATCTTGTTTTTTTGTTTGTTTGTGTTTGTTTTTACAGATTGAAGCTCTCTGATTGGTGGAAAGTTTGAAAGGAAGCGTCTTCATCATCATGTCCAGGTCTAAAAGAGGTTTCTTAGCAACATAGTAGTGATAGTGATGTTTTCATGATGAAAATGGGATAAATAATGTTACCATGGATCATTGTGGATTTAACATTTATTAAGCAAGGACAGATGTCCGATACTATCGGCCGGTACTAGCATTTAAATGTAATATTGGGGATTATCTTTCTCAGTTTTTACTGATTTTTTTTATATAATAAAACATTATTTTTAAAAAAGTGAGCACATATTATATATCAAACTCTTCAGCTACTTTTCCTCTTACTAAAAATGTCAAAATATGCTCACAGGTGCCGACATAGATCGGCATCAGTTGCTATCAGTATCTGAAATTAAGAGTTGAACAATATCTGTGAAAGAAAATATTTAAAATCCCTATTAAGAAGTAATTAAAAGTCTGAAGATGCTGCTCTTGGATGATTTTACATGTTCTGCATCTCTTTTATTGTATTCAACTCTTTTATTGTGTGCTGTGTTTGACGTGTTGACTGCTGTTTGTACTTTACTGGCCAGGAGCCTCATTTCTAAAGCTGCTTCCGCACAAAACGGCGTGAAAGTGGCGGAAGTGATTTTACAGCAAAGTTTCTGATTTATAAAAACAAACCTGACGCGAGAATGTTTGCACCTGTAGGCAAACTCTAAAACCTGCGCACGAACACTTTGGAAACGGGAAACTGGCGGCGCCGCTGGTGCAATGATGAACTTAAGCCACGTTCATGCATCATATCAGACTGCAGACCCTCGTAAACCCCGAGCTAGACTCATTTAAAGTTGTACTTCCGTGGTCATTTCATTAATATTTCTGTGTTCTCCATTATTATTGAATGCATTCTGCATCGTTTCTGTTTAACAAAACCTTCTGGTATCTTTGTATCCAGCTGTATTTGTACACTAGAAGAGAGGCTTGTGGTCCAACGGCAGCTTTTCCGGGTCCTTCTCATGAATTTCCGTCTGATTGGCTGCCTCCCGTCAGTGTATGAAGGAAGCTCCGCCCTCCGCTCTTATTTTGTTACAGACAGGAAATAGAGCCGACAAACAAGTTTGTTCCGCCATGCTAACAAACAGTTAGCTAATTAGCTTCTCAACTCCGAAGCTACAGTCGTGCCGTCTTTACTTCTAGTGTGTAGTGGAGGGTTACCTGCCTTCCAATGGACAGATAGAAACCCCACGTGGGATACGCTATTTGCAATGTGACGAGAAGAGCGAGGCTGTTCCCGATTCGCTCTTTTCTTCGTATTGTTTCTGTGATGAGGAAGCACAGCCGACTGGGGGGAACGCAACGCTAGCAAGTCAGCATGTGTAAGTAAACAAGGGGAAACACCGTATTTCAGAAGGAGCAAGTTAAACGGGTTTTCAGTGGAAGGAGGCCTTTAAGAGAGCTACTGTACATCTTCACTGATACAACGATGGCAGTTATTGGTAGGTTAACTGTAACAAGATGTGTAGCAACAGTCTATTAGTAATTACTGAGTAAAGAGAAATACTGCAGTGATGCTTCACAATGGATGCGCTGCACTGCTGGAAGATGATGGCAAAAGAAGGATAAAGATGGAAGATTTTTTTAGAGACCACGAATATTTCTTTGGCCATTATTACTGACTGATATACCGATAGATTCCCCAGAGCAACCTCTCCCAAACTGATCATTTCAGAGGGTCGTCAGACCGTTGTAATTGTGTAAACTAAAAAAAGTTTAGAATTTTTATGAGGGCTCTCAAAATAACTCTGCTAATGCAGGGAGATTAATCTGTAATATAAATATATTCATTTTTTAAAGGGACTAGAGGCAGGACTTGTGAAAGAATAAACATGCATGTCCAGTTTTTATTGCTAATGGATGATAAAAACCAAAAAGAACGAGCCCACCCACGTCTCTCTCCGTTGCGATTCGGTGGCCGAATTTCCCGCGCTGTCCTGCGGATGTGACGTCAAATGACGCTGCATCCGCGTCCCCGACAGTTTTGAGACAGGAAAGAGACGTCGCGGTGGATTCAAACACTGTAAGGGATAATTATGGATTCTTCTGCCGTCAGCAAACGATCCAGATCAACTGAAGGACACGAAAAAGTGGAACTACGAAGAGAAAGACTTTGTCAGCGTCATAAACAGCGTTATAGCTTCAGTTTGTGCTCCCATGACGGCTGCAGTTACTCAGTCGCGTCACTCATGAGTCTCATTTCTTAAACTTGCCTCAAGTCCTTTTTTTTAAGAAATAAATTATAGCCTAATTATTAATAAAAATCACAATTTAGCCATATCTTGGTTATTTAAGTTGTTTTTCGTCATGCTTTCTGACAGGTGTGACATAATCCACCAACGATCACATTAGTTTTCCAGCCTCACATGTAGATGCTGCAGGATGATCTGATATCTCACAATAAAGAGCTCAGCCGTCGCGGGGCTCCCCAACACCAACGTCTGGTATCTTGGGGGTCGTAGCTCAAAAGTTTGTGAACTCCTAGATGTGTTGAACTGGACCCGACCGACCCGCTGGAACCGTTTAACCTCCGTGTGCAGCTGTTGACCACAATGCGCTCTGCGGAGCGAGACATCGGTGTGGATGAATGAAGCACCGCTGTAGCAACGTGCCGTCACTCCTGTTCATCGGATTCCACTGTGACGTCCAAATAAAATGTTTTTATGAGCCTCCACCACCAACAAGCACCTCGACTTTAATCTCCGTGAAACTGCATTTTCTCGTCTTCTCAGTCGCCTCAGTGAAGCTGTAAATGCCTCAGATCAGCTGCTTTTTCATATGCAGAAACATCCATAAGGTGCTTCGCATTGACCCTTTATGGTAGAAAGTGTGTGTGTAGGGGGCGGGGCCAAATTCACCTGCACAAACTTCCAGGGAGAGTGTGATTTATAACGGGGAAATTGCTCGGATCTTTGCACACGCCCGGTTTTATAAATCTGAATTTTTTTCAGCGCACGTACACTTTTAGTAAAGATCCTACACACAGTTTCATAAATGAGGCCGCTGGTCTCCTTGGAGACGGGACTGTAATCTAAAGGAACTGCTTGGTTAAATATATAAATATGATTCTGAATAAATTTCAGGCCTTGATGTAAAATTCACACACACCTAAACCAAATATCACCTTATAGAGAGTAGATGCGGCTGTGTCTGCAGGATTTTGAAATAAAATGAAATGAAAAATACTTTATTCATCCCAGAAGGGAAATTCAGCATTGTAAAAGCTCACTCTTTTTTCTTTTTTTTTTTTTATCTATTTAATCTTATTTTATTTTTCTTTTTTAAATTTATTTTATTTTATTTATTATTTTATAATTATTTTATTTTGATTTGATTTTATATTATTATTATTATATTATTTTATTCATTATTTTATTAATTTTATTTTAATTTTTATCTTTTTTTTATTTTATCCATTTATTTAATTTTTTATTTAATTTTATCTTTTTTATTTTATTTATTTTTTTATTTAATGCACTGCCCTGCTGCGACATGACTAAGTAGATAATTACATGCATACGCAGGCGTAGAGGAGTTTCTAGTGAGTGTTTTCATCAGTTTATTCACATGCAGGTACGTCTTTGGTCTGGCAGAAATAATAAATAAGTAATATGATGCTGGAGGCGTTGGAGCAGAAACACGCCGCTGTTTGTTTCCTCTTTCTTCCGGCAGTTATCGAGTAGAGCGACGCTGATACTCACGAACAGACAGGATGGGCTTCGTTTCCGGTTCCGATCGTCCTCGACCCACCACGTCATCATCCGAATACTCAGAGGCAGAGTCGCTGTCATCAGTCTGTGGAGGGCGAGAGGAGTGTTTAAAGCTCTGTTTAGGGTTCCAGTTCCCCCAATTTCTCCACATCAGCCGCAGTCCGCTTACAAGCGATTAACACGGCGTCTATTTACTCTGCGTGAGACGCAGGGGAGGCAACATCTGGATGTTACAGGCAGCAGCTGGGAAGCACTTCAGAGGAGCTCACACCAAACACCAGAACACAGTCTCTGCAGATTAATGTCAATTAACAGCCGATGATGGTCAAGTTTGCGAGCGTCATCGTCTGAATTAATGCAGCAGCGATGAAGAGTGACAGCAGGTAATGACAGAGAAGGAGAAGCAGGTTAACGCTCGGGAAAAGTCAAAGTCAAGCAGAATCTGCAGCACGTGAAGGTTTAACCGCAGCGTCACGCAGGTCAGGTGATGTTGCAACCAGGACGTGTCAGCATTTCACAGCATGACTTTGACTTTAAAAGCTGCTGGAGGTTTCAACATAACTGATCCTAAGCGGTGAGAGAGACGGACGACAGCAGAGGACATCTGATCTGCTGAAACGTTTAACATCTGAAAAAACATTTCTGGTGGCTTTTTATAGGAAATCCATCAATTTTTTCTTTTAGTTAGGGATGCACGACATAATCCCCCCCTATCGATATCGGCCTATATCAGCTTTAAAACTGAATATCGGACATCGGCCACTCCACTGATATTTTGACTATTTAAACGATCAGCCCGCTGTTTCTAAAGTCTTAAAAAAAAAAAAAGAAAAAGAAACTACTTCTTCTAATTCTTCAAAAATTTTTTTTTACAGTCTTTAAAACTTCTAAGACTTGGGGTGGGAAAAAATATCATTACACTGAAATATCGCAATATTTTCATATGCTGATACAAGATAAGAAAATAAAAAAACCTTATTGTCCCACACTGGGAAATTCAATTCTCAACACACACGACACCGGGCAAAACAACAAAAACCAAACAACAGAAAAAACAATAAAAAATAAACCACAGAGAAAACACAACAAAAAAAAAAAAGAAATTTCACAAGGGGACATATAATTCAAAAAAAAAACACGGGCAAATCACAAAAAAACAATAAAAATCCACGAAGGGCAACAAAGGCTGCACGGTGAAACAGTCTAATGCCGATGTAAACTCTAAGCACCAAAAGACCGGCGGTATCTCTCCTTCACACAGCAGTGGACAATACGTAAAAACCGCACGACTATTTACAACAAAAACATTCACGTTACAAAATCAACCAAATTTTCGATATTTTCACTGCTGATATCATATTGACATTTAAAAACGCAGCATCAATCTATTTTACGAACAAAAACCTTGCGATATTTCATCGTTCTGTTACAAAATCTTGCGAGAATTCTCAAAAATTTTGCGATATTTTCACATGCTGATATCATATTGACGTTTAAAAACGCAGTATCGATCTATTTTACGAACAAAAACCCAATCCTCCAAAACTATCAAAAATTCCACACATACATTTAAAAAGCGGCACATCATTCAACAAAAACCTCGAATTCACCTACAAAATCAATCCAAAAATCAATTCAACAAACATTTAAAACGGCATACATTCAACAAAAACCGCATATTCCGCCCAACAATCCAAAAATTATTCACATACATTAAAACGGCACACACGAACAAAAACCATTCCTCAAACAAATCCAAAATATCCACAACATTAAACCACATCACGAACAAAACCCATTCTCCAAAACTCCATCACCAGCACACACAAAAACCCAATCCCCAAACAAACCAAACATTTCCTCACTATCATTAACGGGCACGATCATTTACACAAAAACCTGATCATCTCTGCAAAACTATCCAAAATTCATATTTTCATGCTGATATCATATTGACATTTAAAAAGCGCTCGACTATTTTACAACAAAACTTGCTATTTCATCTTCTGTTACAAAATCTGCAAATTCTATCATTTTCCATCAACATATATACGCAGTATCGATCTATTTTACCAACGAAATCTCGCAAGAATTCACGAAATATCATGAGTATTTAACAGAACGATGAAATCTCACAAGATTCTTTGTAAATAAAATCGATCAATACTGCATTTTTTAAATATTGATTTGATATCGGCATATGAAAATATCGCGATATTTCAGTGTATCTATATTTTTTCCCACCCCTGTTTTTCAAAGTGTCGGAAATGGATAACAAAACTGCTTTTTGCAATGACTGCTTATTTTTTTCAGCCTTAATATCAGTATCAATATTGGTTATCGGCAACATGAGTTTTTAAATATTGAATCGATATCAGCCAAAATTCCAATATCGTGCATCACTACTTTGAATGTTGTGTCGTTTCCTGTTAGTGCAAGTTTATTTGAAAGCTTCAGAGTAAAAGAAAAAAGAAAACTGGCACTTCAAGGGAAAACTGAGGCCATTTTCAGCTGATGCAGTTTCATAATTACTTTCAATTAATCTCTAAGGGGGGCTCATTTCCAAGCTTTTTGCCCTTGACCCAAAAAGTCTGCAAGAGCGCTTCTCACCCTGGTCTCAGAGCTGACAACAGTCCAGCTGGAAACTTATTTGAACAGCATTTCAGGCTTATTAAACACGACGACAGGACATCTGAAGCCATCCAGACCCGATGCATCACATCCAGGAATCTGTTTGCTCTCATCTGACTCTCATTTCGCTTCAAAACAGAAATAAAGGTCATTAAAAAGAAAAAACATCAGCGACTTTTCCCAACAGATTGTTTTTAACTCTTAATAGGAATTGACAAATACAGATTTTTTTTTTTTTTTTTTTTTTAGAGCAGATACCAATATTTCCTCATCAGCCTCAGCTGATGGCCGATACAACCAGTCGATATTTGGAGCAGATATCTGGGGCCAATACTGCATTTGACCCCCAAAATAAATATACAATGAGAAGCAATTTTATAACTTTCAATATAAAAAAGAACAAAGCACTTCAAATAAATATTTAAGAAAAAGTGCATTTGTAAACAAATATCAAATAGAAACATTAATATAATTATCTAATATAATCAAAATATATAAATCTAAAATTATATATATATATATATATATATATATATATATATATATATATATATATATATATATATATATATATATCACACACACACAGTCAACCTCAAAATTATTCATACCCTTTCATTAAAGAAAAGGTTAAATTCACAATGGTTATTTAAATAACAAGAAACTAAAGAAACTAATAATAAATAAAAAATTTACTTAATTGTAATTGTATTAAAAAAAATATTGCTTTTATATTGTGGATGGAAATAATAATTAAGAAAAATAAAAAACTGCCCCAGACACATTAGAGCACCTTTCACATGAACAGTGGACCAACATACCTGTCAACAGGTGCAGACGTCTGATTGGACGTTACAGAAAACACCTGATTACAGTGATTGTCTCAAAGTGTTGCTCAACAAAATTTTAGCTTCAGAGCCTCATCATGCTTGTTTATTTGTTTTATTTTAGTGTGTTTTTAATATTTCTTTCAGACCACAATTCAAAATCAATGCCGTGTTTATCATCAAGTTTTTATTTATTATCACTTTTTTTTTATTATTTCAACTTACTTCACTGACAGCAGTTTTTTTCTTTTTTAATTGGAGGGTATGAATAACTTTGAGGAAAACCTAATATATAATAAAAAATATATATATTTATATATACAGTATATATCAAAAATCTGTAAATTATCCGGACCCCCAAAAAAAAACACAAATATCGGCCTAAAATATCAGTCTATCCTTAACCGTCTGTGATGATGCATTCCTGTAAAAGAATAAAAGTCTGTACTGCTGTTTCACTCAAGCACGCAGAAATAAAGGCCATTCAGCAGCAAACACTTCCTGTTCCATCCCTCTCCTGTTTTCCATTACGTGGGAGGAAGATGCTGAGCAGTGTTCGGTCCACAGCATCATAAGTCCTCATACCCGGGAGTATTAAGATGGTTTCTGGACCCAGAGGGAAGCACAAAGCACAGGGCGAGCAAAGTGTGCAAAGTCTTTGTCTTAGTCAAAATAAAAGTGATTTAAGACTCGACTCTTTAAGCTGAAAGTAAAATAAATCTCCATCCTGACACCTTCATTCAGGTTTTTACAGACAGGAGGGAAGAAGCACATTAGGACTGAATAATAAAATAGTAACTGCTTTTCAAATAAAAAGAAATATAAATTCCTGAACCATGTAGCGAGAGGGCGCACAGGCGGAGGCTTCCGGTTCATTTTCACTTATCCTCTGTTTTTAAGTGACATTCCTTCCTTCAGTGCATCTATATTTTTTCCCACCCCTATTTTTCAAAGTGTCAGTAACAAAACTGGTATTTGCAATGACTGCTTTTTTTTTTAGCTTTAATATCGGTATCGATATCAGTTATCGGCCACAGGAGTTTTAAAATATCTGCATATTGGATATCAGCCAAAATTCCAATATCGTGCATCCCTGCAAAATACAAATCGGGGAAATTACAGTGAGAGGAAACACATTTGCTCTTATCAGCTCCATCTAATGAATGAGATGTTCAGATACCAACACTGCAGGGTTCAGCATCTAGTCTGTAAAACACGTCCTCACTGCAGAAGCAGAGCATCTATCTGACCAGCATCAAAGATATTTCCACTGAGCAGCTCAGAGTTCATCGTCTCACCTCCTCCTGCTCTCGTCTCTTCCAGCGGAGCTGAGCGTTGGCCGCCGCCATCGCCTCGATCACGAAGGTGGTGGTCATGTAGCTGATGGGAGGACGACAGCAGCAGGTGAAACCATCAGCAAGTCGGTCAGAGCAAAAAACATGTTTCGCACGTTAGAAAAGATGCTTGAACAGGTGAACCACTGCTTCTTTTCCCCCCACCAAGCCTCAACCAGTTATTCTTTTAATAAAAAATGTGAAAACTGAATGAACTGCACTTTAGTTTTTAATCTTGTTTGGCGGGTGGGAGGTTAAATAACTAGAAAAAAACATGTACGTGTCATCTAATCTTAATATTATGCTCTGCAGAGAGCAAACATCCTGCATACACAAAGATGCTGAGAGGGAATAAACTATAAAAAGAGAGAAAATATCCTTTAAACCGGTCGGACCCCCATGTTGGTCGCCTGATAATTTCAGGGTCTCCAGATCTTTGTGATGATAAAAAAAAAAAACATATTATCAAATAAATTAGGGATTTTGGGGCGTATCAGTATTCACACATTACTACAAAGAGATTAATCTGTGAAATTAATACATTAATTCATTAATTATTGCATAAATAACTGTTATTATTACCATCACCACCTCAGTGGGAGAAGCTGATTTTGGGCATGTTGTCACAGCAGTGAACCGAATCCATCAGAAAACATTGATCCTCCTTATTTATGGAGTTTTTGATAGTTTTCAAGCCTTACATGTGGAATTTTTATCATTGACGAAAAACAACGTTATTACAGAAAAATCTATTTAAATAAAGAAAAAAAATTGCGTTTTAGGGCAATTTTCGTAATGCGATTAGAACGTGATTAAGCAGGATCAATTAATTACAAAGCTTCTGATTAATTAGATTTCTTTTTTTTTTTTTTTTTATCGAGTCCCACCCCTACTTTTCACACATCACGCCAGTAAGAACTCAGGAAAATGGTGGTGATGTATGGAGCTAAATCAGTGCCATAATGTTTGTTTCACTGACAGAATTATTTGAAATTGAAAAAAAATGTAAACTGAAAATGAAAGTCACTGGATTCAAAATAAAACAATGATTGTTTTATTTTGCGTCTTGGGCGGGACTATAAAAGGGGGGGGGTGGAATCATGAGTGACAGAAGAAGGCAGGAGGCTGAAGGCATTCATGTATCATGTTGGAAAGTGGAAATTAACAGACTCCACTATACAAATTCAAGCACACACTTGTCATATAACTGCAGAAAATATGACATTCAATATGACAAGAATCTAAAAGTGTCAAATAAAAGTTTGAAGGTGGAAGAAAAAAATGGAAACTGTAAAAAAAGGAAAAAAAATGTTGACCTTTAATGGAAAGTTTTGATTCTGAAAAAATAAAATCTGAAACTGAAATGAAACAATCTCAATATGGGAACTGAAAATTTATGAATAAAGTTTATTTAGAAAAATAAAAAAAAACATTTTCCCATAGAAATTCAAATTGAATCTCAGCATTTTATACATTTTGTTTTATTTTGAAAACCAAAACCCACCTCATGAATCCTAAGAAGGCGATGAGAGACAAGCTGACGACCCAACCGGCCATAGCGAAAGCTTTGGGCATCGTCAGAGCCCCCGTTCCCACGATCAGGTTGAACATGTACACCAGCCCCACCTGGAGAGGAAACATGCACCTTCCACCGTTTATCTGCCGTACCAGCACATATTAATCATTTACTACAGGTAGCCTTTATGAGGTGTAAAATCTCAGGTTGATCGTTATCGGCTTCTCCCCACAACTCTGGCCGATAACGATCAAACTAATAAAACTACTGTCACAGAGCAGCTGGAGTCTTTTAGGTAGGACTTCACGATCAGGTAGCAGAGCGCTTTAATCATTCAAAGCTTTCGCTTCCTGGAAAAACACATCTGAGCTGCAGGGGCGAGTCTCACGCTGAAGTCAGCACAAACAGCCGTACTGAGTGAGCTGTCAAAACCCAAGTCCAGATCAGAAAAGAAAAAGAGGATGTTCAGCTTCCTCATCGTTTTCACCGCACTTTCATACGACAGCACATCGTTTGCTTGGCTGCAGATCAGCAGCAGGAATGTCATTCATGGAAGCGTCTGCAGGTCAACGTGCGGGAAGTCTGCAGCTCCAATCACCTGGACTTTGAAGCCAGATATCCATCCCAGGAATTTGATGACAACCAGCATTTTTAAAAGGAGATTTCCTAAATACACGAAGGTTAAACTAATGCCTGATCTTATGTAACATAACGTAACATAGATTCTTACTGACAAAGTCTGCAGGATACTTACAAATGGGGAGTACGGTTCTCCGGTGTCTGTAATACCACCTGCCATGGTTGGAGACGGAGATCCTCAGCTGAGGAAAAAGAAGAAAAAGGCAAATAAACAACTTCTTATTTACTTTATTAAGACCATCATTTCTGTATCATATTCCCACTTTTTTCTCTTATTATCAGCAGTTCTCCCTGAAACTGTGTAAGCCAAGAAAAGGAAGCGATATCAGGAGATGTATCACCTAAGCAAGCCAAAATAATCTTGGCAGGCGTTAATGTGGGTCATGGCCTCATAAATAAACAACGTTAGTGTCGGCATGAAGACGCAGAAGCAGCCAGGTGCCGTTTCCTGAAGCATCATTTAACAAACAAAATATGCCATTTCATATCAGGAAATCTCCCTGCTCTGTTTATAGCTACATCACTGTCCGTATTTACAGTCGTCCTCAAAATTATTCATACCGTCCAATTAAAGAAGAGGCTAAATTCACAATCGTAATTCAAATAACATGAAACTAAATAAACTAATGATAAAAAAAAATTTCACAAAATCATAATTAAGTGAAATAAAATATTGCTTTTGAATTGTGGTTGCAAATAATAATTTTAAAAAAAAACTATACCAGACATATCAGAGCATCTTTCCCATTAACAGTGGACCAAAATACCTGTCAACAGGTGCAAAAGTCATTTTTTAAAAAACACCTATTTTATGGCTGCTCTGTTATGGAAAAAAACATTGTTTATTTCAATCAATATTGAAATTACAATTATTTGAACGATTATTTTTAAGTTAGACGATGCATTTATTCAGCATTTCTCTCTCTGTCAAAAACACTTGACAATTTATGCAAAATGCTTAAATTGAAAATAAATATAGGCAACAAACAGGCCACAGCTGTTATCAATACAATAAAATGCATAGATATAAGGCATAGAAAACATAAATATATCCAAAATAAACTATTAATCCAGCTGTTCTGCAATTTCTCTATATTTGAAGAATAAAATAAATATACTTATTTGTATAAAAAAATATCCCAAAATAAACTTTGTTAAGCTTTAGTGCAATGCTTCAGCTGCATCGGTGTACTGCAGGCAGTTGCAGGGCCGCATGGAAGGGGATGTATTGCACATCAGCTCATCAGATATTATAGAAAGAAAAATGGTAAATAAATCGTTTGAAATCAATTATATTAGTTTGGAGATTGTTTGAGATAAAAATTTAAATCGCAATCACGTTTCGGTTAATTGTACAGCCCTACCGGATTGCAGTGATGGCCTCAAAGTATTGCTCAACAAAATTTTAATCTTAGGAGCTCCATCATGATTGTTTACTTGTTTTATTTTTTGTGTGTTTGTTTTTAATATTTCTTTCAAACCACAATTCAAAATCAATGTGACGATTTTACTAGAATTTTTTTTTTTTTTTACTTTTGTCAATTTCATCTTATTTGCTGATAGCTGATTTCTTTTCCCTCTTCAATTTGAGTGTATGAATAATATATATAATGATGATAATAATTAAATTTCAATATATATATATATATATATATATATATATATAAAACTGCATGTGCTTTTTTTTTTACGAATTTGAAGTGTTAAAAAAAAAAAAACATACTTTACTTTGTTGAAATGGAGGAACAACAAAATTCACAACCAAAATACAGCAGCCCCACTCCTAAAAAATGGTTTCATCCCCCACCTTGCATATTTCAAATAGCAGCAGTAACAGCTTAACTTTGTTTCATGCTAAATATTCTAAATGCAAGTTTGGAAAACTGTCAGAATCTCCATATCCTCCTTATCTATGGAGATTCTGGTGTTGTGATGGATCTGGTTCACCGCTTAGACACAACAGCTGCATTCCCAAAATCAGCTTCTCTCATCCAGATAAAGCTGAATGGGGAGTCTTTAAACAGCTGCAGTAATAACTATGTTTCTGGATGCTGGGTGATAAAAACTTCAATCTAAGGCTTGAAAATGATCAGAAACTTTGCAAATAAGGAGGAAAAAGTGGGTTTTGGTGGATCTGGTTCACCGTTGGAACAAGGCAGCAGCACGCTGGAAATCAGCTTCTATCACAGCTTCTCTCTTGATAAACAGTCTCAGACTTTCCCAGATAGTGATTTCTTCATTTTTCACACATGTTGGAATAAAATTGTGCTAAACTGTAGAAAATAATGACATTTATCTCGCCTGACGGGGCAGATCTCTGGATGCTCAGCACCCCTAATCGCCTCTGCTGCTCACATTTAAACATTATAAGTTATTGACACACTGACATTTTACATTCTGCCACGGCCACATTTGATTCAATGACTAGTTGAGATGAAGGAATTATAACATACTGCTTTATAGACCTAAATTCATGATATAATATCAGTGTTGCATCAACTTTACACATTTTCTGCCAGTTTCACCCAAATGTTGACGATCCCTAACTTTTTGTAAGTTGTGTATAGGTGCAACAGCTCCCAGATTTCATGTTTTTACTGTATATCTTTAAAACTTTGTTACATTCATAAGCTCCCTTTGACCCTGTTTAACCTGTTTAACTTGTCATTGATATTCTGGTAACTGATCGAGTTTCATGTTCTCAACTTGTTTTTCAAATTTATTTCCTTCTGAATTGTCTGGCTCGGTGTCTGAACAATAAAAAGGTTTTCATGGCACTGATGTCACTGATTTCTACCAGTAAGGGTTTGGAAGTTCAGGTCTATTTGCCATCTTAAATGTTATGTTTATTCGTTTATTTATTGATCCGAGTTTCATTTCCTTGCTAGCTACGCACTTCATAACTTTGCAGTAGCACAACTCCGACAGTTAGCCCATGTTATTGTTACGTTTCTTTATAAACAGACAGAGATATCAGTCTGTCTGGTTTTCCTGGAGCTGGTAAAGGTGTCTCTCCTGACACATGAGTAAACACTTCTCACCTTTCCTCTCCCAGTCTTCTTGCTAATGTAGCCGCTCGGCTAGCAGGACGCTGGACCAGAACCGGGCTGCTAGCGGAGGCACGCAGCCGCTTTCCTTCAGCCAGCCTGGGCTGTGCGGTTGTCAGAGAGGAGGAAGAAAGGAAGAAAGACCAAACACATTCCTGTGGACAACCGAGGCTCTGACACTCGCTCAACTCAGCAGGAAACTCAACAATCAGCTGACCAGCTTTCATATGACCACAACTTCCGGTGAATCTTTCGGATTTCCGCTTTATGCCTTCAGCGTAAAAGCACAGACTGGAAAAATGCTGGGACGGTGTAAATTTTACACCGTCCCAGCATTTTACACTGTAAAATGTAAATAAAAAACTGAATGCAACGATTTATTAATCCCAAACCCCCCTATTTTATTCCCAGGTAGAACATGAACAACATATCAGACGTCGAACCTGAAACTGTTTCAGCATTTCAGAGAAAACGTCTGTAAAAAAGTAGTTCCAGGGTGATTTTTACCATCATGAAGCAACACGTCTGTAAAAAAGTAGTTCCAGGGCGATGTTTACCATCATGAAGCAACACGTCTGTAAAAAGTAGTTCCAGGGCGATGTTTACCATTGTGTAGCAACACGCCTGTAAAAAAGTAGTTCCAGGGTGATTTTTACCATCATGAAGCAACACGTCTGTAAAAAAGTAGTTCCAGGGCGATGTTTACCATTGTGTAGTAACACGTCTGTAAAAAAGTAGTTCCATGGTGATGTTTACCATCGTGTAACAACACGCCTGTAAAAAAGTAGTTCCAGGGCGATGTTAACCATCATGTAGCAACACGTCTGTAAAAAAGTAGTTCCATGGTGATGTTTACCATCGTGTAACAACACGTCTGTAAAAAAGTAGTTCCAGGGTGATGTTTACCATCGTGTAGTAACACGTCTGTAAAAAAGTAGTTCCAGCGATGTTTACAATCGTGTAGCAACACGTCTGTTAAAAAGTAGTTCCAGGGTGATGTTTACCATCATGTAGCAACACGTCTGTAAAAAGTAGTTCCAGGGTGATGTTTACCATCGTGTAGCAACACGTCTGTAAAAAAGTAGTTCCAGAGTGATGTTTACCATCGTGTAGCAACACGTCTGTAAAAAGTAGTTCCTGGGCGATGTTTACAATCGTGTAGCAACATGGCTGTAAAAAAGTAGTTCCAGGGCGATGTTTACAATCGTGTAGCAACACGTCTGTAAAAAGTAGTTCCAGGCGATGTTTACCATCGTGTAGCAAAACGTCTGTAAAAAAGTAGTTCCAGCGATGTTTACAATCGTGTAGCAACACGTCTGTAAAAAAGTAGTTCCAGCGATGTTTACCATCGTGTAGCAACACGTCTGTAAAAAAGTAGTTCCAGCGATGTTTACCATCGTGTAGCAACACGTCTGTAAAAAAGTAGTTCCAGGGTGATGTTTACCATCGTGTAGCAACAAGTCAGTAAAAAAGTAGTTCCAGGGTGATGTTTACCATCGTGTAGCAACACGTCTGTAAAAAGTAGTTCCAGGGTGATGTTTACCATCGTGTAGCAACACGTCTGTAAAAGTAGTTCCAGGGTGATGTTTACCATCGTGTAGCAACACGTCTGTAAAAAAGCAGTTCCAGCGATGTTTACCATCGTGTAGCAACACATCTGTAAAAAAGTAGTTCCAGGGCGATGTTTACAATCGTGTAGCAACACGTCTGTAAAAAAGTAGTTCCAGCGATGTTTACCATCGTGTAGCAACATGGCTGTAAAAAAGTAGTTCCAGGGTGATGTTTACCATCGTGTAGCAACACGTCTGTAAAAAGTAGTTCCAGGGCGATGTTTACAATTGTGTAGCAACACGTCTGTAAAAAAGTAGTTCCAGCGATGTTTACCATCGTGTAGCAACACGTCTGTAAAAAGTAGTTCCAGGGTGATGTTTACCATCGTGTAGCAACACGTCTGTAAAATGTAGTTCCAGGGTGATGTTTACCATCGTGTAGCAACACGTCTGTAGAAAAGTAGTTCCAGGGTGATGTTTACCATCGTGTAGCAACACGTCTGTAAAAAGTAGTTCCAAGGTGATGTTTACCATCGTGTAGTAACACGTCTGTAAAAAGTAGTTCCGGGGTGATGTTTACCATCGTGTAGCAACACGCCTGCAAAAAAGTAGTTCCATGGTGATGTTTACCATCGTGTAGCAACACGTCTGTAAAAAGTAGTTCCAGGGTGATGTTTACCATCGTGTAGCAACACGTCTGTAAAAAGTAGTTCCAGGGTGATGTTTACCATCGTGTAGCAACACGTCTGTAAAAAAGTAGTTCCATGGCGATGTTTACCATCGTGTAGTAACACGTCTGTAAAAAAGTAGTTCCAGGCTGATGTTTACCATCGTGTAGCAACACGTCTGTAAAAAAGTAGTTCCAGCGATGTTTACAATCGTGTAGCAACACGTCTGTTAAAAAGTAGTTCCAGGGTGATGTTTACCATCATGTAGCAACACGTCTGTAAAAAGTAGTTCCAGGGTGATGTTTACCATCGTGTAGCAACACGTCTGTAAAAAGTAGTTCCAGAGTGATGTTTACCATCGTGTAGCAACACGTCTGTAAAAAGTAGTTCCAGGGCGATGTTTACAATCGTGTAGCAACATGGCTGTAAAAAAGTAGTTCCAGGGCGATGTTTACAATCGTGTAGCAAAACGTCTGTAAAAAAGTAGTTCCAGCGATGTTTACCATCGTGTAGCAACACGTCTGTAAAAAGTAGTTCCAGCGATGTTTACAATCGTGTAGCAACACGTCTGTAAAAAAGTAGTTCCAGCGATGTTTACAATCGTGTAGCAACACGTCTGTAAAAAGTAGTTCCAGCGATGTGTACCATCATGTAGTAACACGTCTGTAAAAAGTAGTTCCAGCGATGTTTACCATCGTGTAGCAACACGTCTGTAAAAAAGTAGTTCCAGCGATGTTTACCATCGTGTAGCAACACGTCTGTAAAAAAGTAGTTCCAGCGATGTTTACCATCGTGTAGCAACACGTCTGTAAAAAAGTAGTTCCAGGGTGATGTTTACCATCGTGTAGCAACACGTCTGTAAAAAGTAGTTCCAGGGCGATGTTTACAATCGTGTAGCAACACGTCTGTAAAAAAGTAGTTCCAGCGATGTTTACCATCGTGTAGCAACATGGCTGTAAAAAAGTAGTTCCAGGGTGATGTTTACCATCGTGTAGCAACACGTCTGTAAAAAGTAGTTCCAGGGCGATGTTTACAATCGTGTAGCAACACGTCTGTAAAAAAGTAGTTCCAGCGATGTTACCATCGTGTAACAACACGTCTGTAAAAAGTAGTTCCAGGGTGATGTTTACCATCGTGTAGCAACACGTCTGTAAAAAGTAGTTCCAGGGGGATGTTTACCATCGTGTAGCAACACGTCTGTAAAAAGTAGTTCCATGGTGATGTTTACCATCATGTAGCAACACGTCTGTAAAAAGTAGTTCCAGGGTGATGTTTACCATCGTGTAGCAACACGTCTGTAAAAGTAGTTCCATGGTGATGTTTACCATCATGTAGCAACACGTCTGTAAAATGTAGTTCCAGGGTGATGTTTACCATCGTGTAGCAACACGTCTGTAGAAAAGTAGTTCCAGGGTGATGTTTACCATCGTGTAGCATCACGTCTGTAAAAAAGTAGTTCCAGCGATGTTTACCATCGTGTAGCAACACGTCTGTAAAAAAGTTGTTCCAGGGTGATGTTTACAATCGTGTAGCAACACGTCTGTAAAAAAGTAGTTCCAGCGATGTTTACCATCGTGTAGCAACACGTCTGTAAAAAGTAGTTCCAGGGTGATGTTTACCATCGTGTAGCAACACGTCTGTAAAAAGTAGTTCCAGGGTGATGTTTACCATCGTGTAGCAACACGTCTGTAAAAGTAGTTCCATGGTGATGTTTACCATCATGTAGCAACACGTCTGTAAAAAGTAGTTCCAGGGTGATGTTTACCATCGTGTAGCAACACGTCTGTAAAAAGTAGTTCCATGGTGATGTTTACCATCATGTAGCAACACGTCTGTAAAAAGTAGTTCCAGGGTGATGTTTACCATCGTGTAGCAACAAGTCTGTAGAAAAGTAGTTCCAGGGTGATGTTTACCATCGTGTAGCAACACGTCTGTAAAAAAGTAGTTCCAGCGATGTTTACCATCGTGTAGTAACACGTCTGTAAAAAAGTAGTTCCAGGGTGATGTTTACCATCATGTAGCAACACGTCTGTAAAAAAGTAGTTCCAGGGTGATTTTTACCATCGTGTAGCAACACGTCTGTAAAAAGTAGTTCCAGGGTGATGTTTACCATCGTGTAGCAACACGTCTGTAAAAAGTAGTTCCATGGTGATGTTTACCATCGTGTAGCAACACGTCTGTAAAAAGTAGTTCCAGCGATGTTTAACATCGTGTAGCAACACGTTTGTAAAAAGTAGTTCCAGCGATGTTTACCATCGTGTAGTAACATGTCTGTAAAAAGTAGTTCCAGCGATTTTACCATCGTGTAGCAACACGTCTGTAAAAAGTAGTTCCATGGTGATGTTTACCATCGTGTTGCAACACGTCTGTAAAAAGTAGTTCCAGGGTGATGTTTTCCATCGTGTAGCAACACGTCTGTAAAAAGAGTTCCAGGGCGTGTTTACCATCGTGTACAACACGTCTGTAAAGTAGTTCCAGGGCAATGTTTACCATCGTGAGCAACACCTCTTAAAAAGAGCCAGCGTTTTTCCATCATTAGCAACACGTCTGTAAAAAGAGTTCCAGGGGATGTTTACCATCGTGTAGCAACACGTCAGTAAAAAGAGTTCCAGGGTGATGTTTACCATCGTGTAGCAACACGTCAGTAAAAAAGTAGTTCCAGGGTGATGTTTACCATCGTGTAGCAACACGTCTGTAAAAAAGTAGTTCCAGCGATGTTTACTATCGTGTAGCAACACGTCTGTAAAAAGTAGTTCCAGGGTGATGTTTACCATCGTGTAGCAACACGTCTGTAAAAAAGTAGTTCCATGATGATGTTTACCATCGTGTAGTAAACACGTCTGTAAAAAAGTAGTTCCATGATGATGTTTACCATCGTGTAGCAACACGTCTGTAAAAAAGTAGTTCCAGGGCGATGTTTACAATCGTGTAGCAACACGTCTGTAAAAAGTAGTTCCAGGGTGATGTTTACCATCGTGTAGCAACACGTCTGTAAAAAGTAGTTCCAGGGTGATGTTTACCATCGTGTAGCAACACGTCTGTAAAAAGTAGTTCCATGGTGATGTTTACCATCATGTAGCAACACGTCTGTAAAAAGTAGTTCCAGGGTGATGTTTACCATCGTGTAGCAACACGTCTGTAGAAAAGTAGTTCCAGGGTGATGTTTACCATCGTGTAGCAACACGTCTGTAAAAAAGTAGTTCCAGCGATGTTTACCATCGTGTAGCAACACGTCTGTAAAAAAGTAGTTCCAGGGTGATGTTTACCATCGTGTAGCAACACGTCTGTAAAAAGTAGTTCCAGGGTGATGTTTACCATCATGTAGCAACACGTCTGTAAAAAAGTAGTTCCAGGGTGATGTTTACCATCGTGTAGCAACACGTCTGTAAAAAGTAGTTCCAGGGTGATGTTTACCATCGTGTAGCAACACGTCTGTAAAAAGTAGTTCCAGGGTGATGTTTACCATCGTGTAGCAACACGTCTGTAAAAAAGTAGTTCCAGGGCGATGTTTACCATCGTGTAGCAACACGTCTGTAAAAAGTAGTTCCAGGGTGATGTTTACCATCGTGTAGCAACACGTCTGTAAAAAAGTAGTTCCAGGGTGATGTTTACCATCGTGTAGCAACACGTCTGTAAAAAAGTAGTTCCAGGGCGATGTTTACCATCGTGTAGCAACACGTCTGTAGAAAAGTAGTTCCAGGGTGATGTTTACCATCGTGTAGCAACACGTCTGTAAAAAGTAGTTCCAGGGGATGTTACCATCGTGAAACAGTCGTAAAGAGTCCAGGGGAGTTTACCATCGTGTAGCAACACGCTGTAAAAAGCCACGAGTACCATCGTGAGCAACACGCTAAAAACCAGGGATGTTTACCATCGTGTAGCAACACGTCTTAAAAAAGTAGTTCCATGATGATGTTTACCATCGTGTAGTAACACGTCTGTAAAAAAGTAGTTCCAGGATGATGTTTACCATCGTGTAGCAACACGCTTAAAAAAGTAGTTCCAGGGCGATGTTTACAATCGTGTAGCAACACGTCTGTAAAAAGTAGTTCCAGGGTATGTTTACCATCGTGTAGCAACACGTCTGTAAAAAGTAGTTCCAGGATGATGTTTACCATCGTGTAGCAACACGTCTGTAAAAAGTAGTTCCAGGGTGATGTTTACCATCATGTAGCAACACGTCTGTAAAAAGTAGTTCCAGGGTGATGTTTACCATCGTGTAGCAACACGTCTGTAGAAAAGTAGTTCCAGGGGATGTTTACCATCGTGTAGCAACACGTCTGTAAAAAAGTAGTTCCAGCGGATGTTTACCATCGTGTAGCAACACGTCTGTAAAAAAGTAGTTCCAGCAATGCTTACCATCGTGTAGCAACACGTCTGTAAAAAGTAGTTCCAGCGATGTTTACCATCGTGTAGCAACACGTCTGTAAAAAGTAGTTCCAGGGTGGTGTTTACCATCGTGTAGCAACACGTCTGTAAAAAAAGTAGTTCCAGGGTGATGTTTACCATCGTGTAGCAACACGTCCTTAAAAAGTAGTTCCAGGGCGATGTTTACCATCGTGTAGCAACACATCTGTAAAAAAGTAGTTCCAGGGCGTTGTTCACCATCGTGTAGCAACACGTCTGTAAAAAGTAGTTCCAGGACTATGTTTATCTTTGTTTTGTAACACGTGTAAAAAGTAGTTCCAGAACGATGTTTAGCATCACCTCTTTAACTGTCCGTAAACATCGGGGTTGTCCAGGGGACAAACTTCCAGTTTTTTGATAAACAGACATTGAGCGTTATAAAAGGTTTGACAGCAGAACTCATCTCTACGACCTTTAAGGATCACAAACCCGGGGGGGGGGGGGGGGGGACAACCCGGTCCAGTAACTGCTGGATAGCTCCAGGAAACCAAAAACCCTTTTTGGGGACATTTTAATGGCAAAATGAATCCAAGTATTCAGGAACTGCAATGGCTTAAACAGTCCTACAACCATGAAATATGGCAGAGTATCTTGACACATAGGGGGGAGGCAGGAAAAAACAGATTTGGAGCACTGGTGAAAGTTATCACCCCCCAACATCCACCAAAAGACAAAAAAGTCATTTTCGCCAGACAAATTTTTATTTAAAAAAAAAATTGTATGTTGTATTTATCACTTTTTGGAGAATGTTCATGCCTTACATGTATATAGAAAACGACATTATATGCTATTACATGATGAGAAGGTTTACCTTTTCATATAGTAAAAACAAAATTGCATAGCTGACACTTCTGATTTGACTTATTAGCATGTTTTAATATGTATGTGTATGCGTGTGTGTGTGTGCAGCCTGCATCTGATTCAGGTCAAATAAACCAAAACATGGTATTGAAATTCAGCAACCAGCATGCAGGAGTCTCTTATTGTCTCTTAGCTATTCATCCAAATCACAGACCTGTTGTCTATTCAAATCACTTTTACGTTTTGTACGTATTCTCAAATTAAAACTCTTCGCAGACCACAGGTGATATAAGCTGAGTTTGCCCACCGCAGACGTTTCACTGATATGTTGACTTTCTCCTGCAGCTGCAGGGCGACAATAGAAACGTCCGGGTGATTTGTTTTATATAAGTTTCTAACAGGCGACAGGCAAAAAAGACCAGACTGCAGGAACAAAGAGCAGCTTCTTTACACTTTGACAGTCCAATTAAGTTGATCCATCGATGTCTGGTTTGCACTTTCATATGGCTCTTTGTGTAAACAATTGTAAAGCTTAAAAAGGTTGACTCGGATTGAGCTGAAGGCAAACAGTCATGACAGCTCTGAGGACTTTAGCTGTTCTCGCTTTAATTGGTGATTTACTCCTCTAAACTTTAATTACAAGTCATTTGATTTCAACCGTGTTTTTGCTTCAGTATAACGATTGAACTCATGTCTTGCAGGAGTTTCCAGCAGTCAGACGTCGGACTGCTCGTACCACGGCCTGCTGAATCACCTGAACCTGACGACGTCGAATCAGCTTCTACAAATAATGCGACCAGTGAAAAACTGGACCAGCGCCACCATGGTCCAGGTGGAAATGTCGCTGTTTGGCATCCTGGATGTGGTAAGTGCCTCCGTCATCCTCTGAGTGCTGTTTTCACCGATATAACGATATTCTCCTACTCTTGATGTCCGATATCAACTGATACCGACATATGCAGACATCTGTGAAGTTGTTTCGCTCGAATTTTTAGAGATGCAACTATATTCTGATCCAAGACCAAAGATCCTAAAATATCCTTAACTCAGCCAGAGGAGTTCATTTTGGACATCTGGCTGCCAGATATCAGATACTAGCAGGTATTAGCCAACATGTGGCTAATAATAATGTTTAACTTGGTAACTAAACCAACAACTTAAAATCAGACATATTATCAGCAGCTTCAAAGCAAGTCAGTCTGTAGCAGCAGCAGCTGCACTGTAGTCACATGACTCTGAAAGGAATGCTGGGAAATGAAGTTCTTCCGGAATAACAGGGACTTTTCTACATGCTGGACCAATGTTAATGGAACAAGATCTCATGAGATTTTGTCAGTAAAAATAACTAATATTTTGCAAATTCACATTTTAATGGTGATATCGGTCAACGATATCGGTGGATTGATAGTATCGGACATCTCTTTAATAAATACTTACAGCTAATACACAACAATGCAATCGAACATCTTTCCTTTCTTCAAAATTCTTTCATTGATGCTTCTAACCTTCTTTATGCCAGTAAACGCAGGTTTAATGAAAACCAGTACCGTCTGCCGATCACATCAATCAATAATTCCCTACAACAATGTTGGATTTATGTTGGGACAGTTTGGTGTGACTAGGGGTGGGAATCACTACGTACCTTGCAACATCATACTATCATGATATTTTGCCTATGATAACAATACAGCAGTTCTGCAATAACTGATATACAGCTGAGTGAAAAAGTGATTGCCCCCTCTGTTAAAATATAAATTAACTGTGGTTTAGAACATCTTTGCAAAGCTGAGTTCAATTTCTCTAGCCACACCAAGGCTGGATTACTGCCACACCTGTTCTCCATCAAGAAATCACTTAAATAGGACCTGCCTGACAAAGTTAAGTAGACCAAAAGATCCTCACGCTTAGCACAATGTAAACAGCAAATTTCTTCTTCTTCGCTTGCATTATCGGCAGAGTAAGCGCTGAACACCGAGGCTTCCGTAGTTTTGTGAATGTGCTTATGCGTGCTTTGCGGAGGTAAGATTTAACAAAACATTTTTAATACTTTTTACTTTATTTGTTTATGGGGAAATTGTTTTTTTAAAAAGATATACTTTATTAATCCCAATTACAGAGCCAATCTTTAAGCTGATATGAGCATCAAAATGTGATAATGGAAAGGATTGTTTTTTATCGGATATTTCAACGAAAAAATTCTTGTGACATTTTGTAACGGAACACTAAAATCTTGCGAGATTTTGTTAGTAAATCTTGCTGTTCCGTTAACACCAGTCCAGCTTGTCGAAAAGTCCCTGTTATCCTGGAAGAACTTCATTTCCCAGCATTCCTTTCACAGACACGTGAATACGGTGCAGCTGCTGCTGCTACAGACAGACTTGCTTTGAAGCTGCTGATAATATGTCTGGTTTTAGTTTTTGGTTAAGTTACCAAGTTGTCAGAAACATTACAGTTAGCCACATGTTGGCTAATACCTGCTAGTATCTGATATCTGGCAGCCAGATATCCAAAATGAACTCCTCTGGCTGAGTTAAGGGTATTTTAGGATCTTTGGTCTTGGAGTAGAGTATCGTTGTATCTCTCAAAATGTTAGAAATAAAACCTCACAGTTGCATGCATAGATTGGTATCAATTAATATCGGAAGTAAGAGTTGGACCATATCTGATATACCATATCGGTATATCAGTAATACCATATCGGTATATCAGATATCGTTTTTTTTTTTTTTTTTTTTTTTTTTTATAAAGCCAATATCAATTATATTAAAATAAAGATGAAAAGATGAAGAAAACTTTGGTTTATCACACTAAGGTCACCTTTTAAAGTGACAAAAAAAGCTTTTTTGTTGTAAATGCTGTCATGTTATGTCTGCAGGATGAGAAGTCTCAGACCGTCTCCCTGCATGTGTCCGTCCACAAGGTAAGACGGAGGTCAGGGTTCATTTCAGCCTCACCTGCGTGGGTCAAGAACATTTCCAAATCCAACTTTTCTTTCCTCAGTTTTGGGAAAATGAATACCTGAAGTGGGATCCTTCAGAGTTTTGCGGTATCAGTGAGCTGACCATCCCCAGATCGATGGTCTGGATCCCAGATATAACCATCCATGAGGAGTAAATCCTAATTCTAAAAGAATATCAGTCCAAAAAACAAATCTTAACTACTTTGTCGACAGTTTTATTGAGTTTTTCTTTCTTTTTTCCTTCAGTGCGTCAGATGTTGGGTCTATTCAAGCAGGTCCACAAGCCAGTGTGGATCCCAGCGGTCTGGTGCACGTGAGAGAACGACAGCGGCTGACCTACAGCTGCCAGCTCAACCTCTTCAGATTCCCTTTTGATGTGCAACACTGCAACATCACATTTTCATCCATGAGCTTGGGCGGTAAACATTTTATCTGGCTTTTATTCAGTTTTCTTAAAGGTACAGTATGTAAAAAAATCAAAGGTCAATGGCAGAAAAATGTGATACATAATTCAAAACCGTGTTTCTATTGATGTGTAATCGCTGCACTAGAATAACTGTTAGTTTATTTTCTTAGAATGAGTCATTTATATCTACTTGCTGATGGGTGCACATGCAAGGAGGCTGCCATATTTGTTCCACCATTTTTACTATGGTGTCCCTGAATGGACAAAACATTGTATGTAAATGAGAACCCTAAAAATGACAACTTTAAAACTGCTGTAGCAGCTTTGTTTGATGGGAGTTAGAGACTGTTTGGGATCAGTAATGCCTTAAAAGGGGATGCCCGATGCCCGGCGGCATCGGGTCGGCCGGGTTGCCTGTCGCATCGGCCTCGGCCAAAAAAATGACTTCGCCGTGGCGGGCGTATTATCTCATTTTTTATTATATATATATATATATATATATATATATATTTTTATTATTTTTCATCCTCCCCCCCTCTTTTCCCCCCCTTTTTGGGGGGGGGGAGATCGGAGAGGCCCCTCCTCCCCGGAGAACAGGGGGGGTGTGGATTTAAAGTTCCTTTCCCCCCAATTTTTTTGGAAATTCTTTGTTTTTTTTTTTTTCCTTTTTGGGTTTTTTGTTTCCCCTTTTTTTAGTTTTATCCCTTGTTTTTATTTTTTCTCTGCTGGGATTTGAGGTAATAAAATAAAACATCCCCCCGTTTTTTTCCTCTCCCTACATAAAAAATAGTTCCTCATAGCTCAGTCTAGCTACACCTGAGACCACTGGATCCACTCACAGATGAAAACATCTTTATGTCTGGGAGAATTTTGGCCACTAACGGCCACCGTAGATTGACAACAGTGCTTGGAAAATGAAGTTATTTGAAAGAAAACACCTTCTCTTTCAAATGCCCATTTTTACCACTAGATGTCAGTAATTCTTACATACTGTAAAGGTAACACATGTTAACTACTACTATTTCTCATCTGCACAGAGGAATATATCAAACTAACAAAGGTAAAAAATGACACCACCTTTACGACGCTGCCGAGCCACTTAATGAGGACGCAGGGAGAATGGAAACTCTTAAAGATGAACGTCACCACATTCACCTCTGGGAGAGTCAATTCAGAGAAAAGCAAACTGGTTTACACGGTATGGAAGCATTTGTAAAGAAACATCGTGATCTGTGTGTTTGTTTCTGATGAGTCTGTCTGTTTTCAGGTCATTCTTCAGAGGAAGCCGTTTCTTTACGTGATCAACTTGATCGTGCCCCTGTTGTTTTTACTGGTGCTGGATTTGGCCTCCTTCTTCGTCAACGATGCCAGAGGAGAAAAGCTGGGCTTCAAAGTGACAGTTCTTCTGTCCATCTTCGTCCTCCTGCTGATTCTTCAGGACATTTTGCCCTCCACTGAGGAAAACATGCCAATAATCGGTGCGCAGCCTCACAGATTCAAGCCTTTTGTGTTGTATGTTGTGTCACGTTGACTTGAAGTGTCTCTGCACCTTTTTTTCTAGCAATCTACTGTCTCACAGTCTTCACCCTGGTTTGGATAAGCGTCCTCGAAGCCATGCTGATAAGCTTCTTAATGGACCTTGATGGTTCTTGGGGACAGGAAAGTCAAAGCTCTGCAGATGCTGAGGCGGATATTGAGCTGGAAGTCAACCGTCACACAGGTACGCTGAACGGGGCTGGGCCAAACCGATCACTGCAAAAACTCCAAATCTGACCAAGTATATTTGTCTAGTTTCTAGTCAAAATATCTCATCACACACAATATAAGACATACATCTCAGGCTCCATCGCTACATGTTGCCACTGGGGTCTACTATAGCCAGACACAACTTAGCCTTTCATTTCTATGCAGATGACCTGCTGATTTATCCCCTGTGTTCCCAAACACCTGTGGACCGTTTCAGATCTTAGCTGATTGCATCTTGGAGATAAAGTTGTGATTCGGGACAAAAAAATTCACATAAAAGATGATAAAAACAGGTATATTTTATTTGGTGATTGTGCTGATATTGATTTTAATTTTCTATCCTCTAAATTGAAACCAGTTTCAGATTTTGATAAGCAGATTGATCGCGTGGTCATGCGTAGCTTTTATCAATTATGTCTTTTAACAAAGGCAAAACCTTTTTTGAATCATAGAAATCTTGTTGAAGCTATTCATGCTTTTATAAGTTCAAAACTCGACTATTTTAATGCATTTTATGTTGGCGTTTCTCAATCATTGATCAACCGTCTTCAGCTGGTTCATAAAGCAGCTTCCTGCTTTCTTACCGAATATTATATTTTATGATAACGAATGATACTGAATGATAACAATATATATATTGATAAGTATAAAAACATTCAAGCGCAGCCTTGGCTTGGATGCAGGCAGCTTAGATGGTAAAACAAGTTATTTGATATTTTAAATAGCAGCGGTAATAACTTTTTGTCTGGACAACGGATGATAGAAACGTAAATCTAAGGCGTGAAAATGATCAGAAAACTTCATAAATAAGGAGGATAAAGGGAGTTTTGGGGGATCTTATTCACCAGTATAGCAATTCACATTCTGGAAATCAGCTTTTCTTGTGCGGTGATGCCAAATTTGGATTTTTATCTTCATGCATCAGGAGTTGGGGTTTTTTGTTGAGGTTTTTTTTTTTTTTTTTTTTGTATCAACTGATAGTTGCAGAATGTTTTTGACAGTAACTATATATATTTTTTTTTAATGATGCTACTGTACACTAATTTATATGCACATTAAGGGCCCGATCTACTAGGATCCAAATAAGCGTGTAGTAATCTGCCCATGCAATCTAGAATTTTGCATGAAGGACTGAACCGCGGTTTGCAGGTGATTTACAAAGAATGATCGCATCATTGACGCAGGTGCAAACATGTTGGAACTGCCCCTATCAGGTTTTGCGCGTTTCAAGGTTTGCAGTGTGGCGACTTGCGAGAGACAACAACGCCAAAGGAAATATGACCCCCAGATGGAGATATGAGTGGAAGAGGGACATAAAAATATAATTTAAAATAAGCATGATAAATGTATAAATGTAATAATAGAGCAGGTTTGGGATGAGCAATACTGAAATTTTTCCTGTCGATTCAGTAGTTTATGGTACTTTTTTTTATCGATCCCAATATCTATACCGATATTTTTTGTCCCTTGGCGGCTCAAACTGTCAGGTGATGCTGTGCTCCTATCCAGCGACTGACATCCAAGTTAAAATGTGACGTTGGCAAAAATGGGAAATAAAAAGACACTATAGGCGCATTCGGACAGAGAGGTTCTACCCGTACTACCCGTCTGGAGTTTAGTTATCAGAACTACCTTCCCCATCAGTTTGTGTTCGCACATGAGGGAGGACGTCGTTAGGAACCATGTTTGATGCAATATCTGCTATAGTGACAAATTTATGCTCCAGCAGATCTGATACAAAACTGAGGTTTCTCATTTCTTTTATTCAAAGCAATTATAAAAGCTAGCTTACCAGCTTTCCATCGTCACGGTCATTTGTATCACGTGACGTCTTGCTTACCTTTTGCTGAAGTACGCCCGGACACTTTAGTGGACGTTCTGTCCACTAAAGTGTCCGGGCGGCAGCCGCAGATTCTGCTGCTATACTTTGCAGCTGTGTTTGGGTCATTAAATTAATATGAAAATAATTGCTTTTGGACATTTCAAAACAGTTATAGATTTGGGACGTGCGCCATTGTGATCGATTTAATGATGAATTGGTACACTCGTATTGTAATAGTTCCTTTTTATTATAATCTCTGTAAACATTTGTAACAGCTGTGAGACGTTTTAAACATGGCGGGGGGTGGAAGAAGTGGAGATCACGCAAAGGGAGCGGCTCACCAGTTCTTCCAATCACCAAACATCTACGTATTTCAGTTCCTATGGAACCTGAAAAGACCCTGCCGAGGTGTAGGAGCTAAAAAGGTTCTAGGAACTGAGAACCCAGGTTCCTAGTTCCTATGTGTCCGAATGCGCAAAAAAACATCCTGGTTCCCAAAAAGCTTCTAGGAACTCCAGAAGGTTCCTACAGTCTGAAAGCACCTAATTAAAGCAGCTTCAGTTCTCATTCAGCTACAGCGGCTGCAAATGTTCTGTCTTATTTCTCCAGAATATTTAACATCCGTGTTAAACAGTGATGTTTGCAGTGTTGATTTTATTGAATATAACAATGAGAACTAAACACGCTGCCTTCACTGCTCATGAAAAATTATTTTTAATCAGACGTGTGCGTTTCCAGCATCGTCCCACTCAGAAGCTGCAGCCTGCTTTTCAGATGTACTAAAATTACACACAAAAAACAGCAAGGCAGTCCGTCTCATGGTTGATAAATCGCTTTGTGAGTGCTAAATTAATATATTTAATATATCTCTTCCCATCACAAGCACAATTGCGTGTAAACGTCCCATATCCCAGCAGAAGTACTGGATAAGAGGCGCCGTTTACCTTTGAAAGACCGAACCCTTTTTGGCCGCTGTTAGTAGATCAGTTGTACATTTTTCTATGTGTGCGATGTCATAGCTCACGTTTTTATACACACGAACCTTTGATAGATCCGACCCTAAAGGTGCATTAATTCCCTTTAATCTATCTGCAGTTTGTTAGAGATTAAAATGAGAGCAAGCTCATGGTGTTTCAATGTTTCTCCCTGTTTTTCATACAGAATCTGCAGGAGAGGACCAGGTTAAACCAGAGGAACGTCACCCTCACGTGGACCAGTCCGGTGACAGGACGAAACCAATCCTGGACAACGGGAAGCCACTCCCACACAAGCCGAAAGGTGGCCACAAAGAGAGAAAAGCTACAAACTACAAAAAAGTGGCTAAAATCCTGGATATTAGCTTTTTTGTGCTGTATTTCCTGTGTGTTGTGACTTTTCAGTTCTGGAGTTTCATTAATTGGTTGAAGGATGCGTTTAAACATGGTTTATGAATTATTAGATGTATGATCTGCCAACACATGCTCTTAAGTTTGACAGCAATTTGGTTTTTATTAACAAAGTACGACTTGAAGGCAACAAACACACACACACCGTCTCAGCTGCCCTCAAAATGGAGGTTCTCTATATTTGCAGAAGCAGTTTTATTTCTAAAGTAAATCCTCACTTTTGCCCTCAGGAGTCGGTTTAATTCATCATCCTCTGAGGTGGTTACAGACAAAAATGTCCACTTTTAAAAAGCTTCTATAAAATTTTACAGATTAATATATCTTCTGCTTCTTTTTCAGGACAAATTTCTTGGAAAATTTAAGCCAGAAAACTACGAAACAGTCAAAAAAAATTTGAGGATTTTAACCCTTTTTGATTACTTGGTGTCACCATTGTCAGTTTTCTAGGACACAAATATCCCATTAAGTCACATTAAACCCACCTTTTTTCTTTTAATCAAATAGTTCTTACAAAATATAATTATGCACAATGGGCTGAATTTTCCAAATAAGTAGGATCATTTTTCTATTTTATTGTTTACCACTAAAATCTTCCCATTACAGATTTGTGCATTAAATACAATTAATAAAATTAGAAGCTAAATTCTGAAACTGAGATTTATGAAGAATTCAGCCATATGTGCTAACATAACGACGGCTAGTTTCAGAGATATAAATAAGAAAGTAAAATATTAACGTAATGGAATTTTCAAAGCTGCTTTTTAATTAACAGTGCTCACAGAAATTAAATAAATGAGTAACATGTATATATATATATATATATATATATATATAAATACACGCAGTCCTCAAAATTATTCATAACCTCCAATTAAATAAAAGGCTACATTCACAACAGTAATTCAAATAACAAGAAACTAATAATGAATGAAAATGTAAAAAAATAACAATTTAATGGAAGAACATGTTGGTTTTTAATTGTAATTGGAAAGAATAGTTTAAAAAAACAAACAACAACACTGTCCCAGACACATTACAGCACCTTTCCCATAACAGTGAACCAACATACCTGCCAACAGGTGCAGACGCCTTTTGAACATTAGAGAGAACAGTTGATAGCTCAACATTTAAGCTTTGGAGCCCCATCATGCTTTTTACTTGTTTTATTTTTTGTGTGTTTGTTTTTAATATATTTTTCAAACCCTAGTTCAAGATCAATGTCATATTTTCAAAGAATTTTAATCTATTATTACTTTTGTCAATTTCAACTTATTTCACTGATGTCTGATATTTTTCCTTCTTTTATTAGGGAGAAAATTTTGAGGCGACTGATATACATGCATACATACAATATATATATATATATATTTATATATCAGTCAAGGTGAACGATGATGCATCTCATTTAATGTCTGTGATTGGCTGGAATTTTTGCTCATGATTTCTATTTTAAGGAAAAGGACAAAGTCGGTGAAGAACTGATGTTCCAGCTGTTAGTGGAGCTTTTTCTGGTTTTTGCAATCTGCATCCTCCAACATCACATTTCTCATATTTCTAACTATAAATATGGCGTCATGATTGATCATTTGCATAATGAAAAACAATTGTTATAACCTTATAGTTTCTGCCACTTTTCAGCCATCTATATACCCAATATTTAATTAATTATACTTATATCCTTCAGTTTTACACATCTTCAAAGTATAACTTTTGCTTGTTCATCATATTTACATATTTCCTGTTTATATCTTATTTCATCCCATTGTAGAGTAATTAATAAATATCATCTTAATCTAACTGGTCGCTGTCTGATGTTTCATTGTGATCAATTCAAACAAGAACTGATATAGTTACTGATTTGTTTGATGATATCAAATATAAATAAGTGGTGCCAGTCGCTCTGAAACGGCGTTTCCTCCACAGCGACTCCTGGAACCGACCTCTGTTACATCATCACCACAACAACCTGCTTTCCTTTATCCCTGATTCCACTGTGAAGCCCAAATAAAATGATTTTTGGCTCCAACTCACCAACAAGCACCTCCACTTCAGTCTCCACGAAATTACGTTTTATTGTCTTTTGGCGTACGCAAACTTTTGGTTTTGGGCGTACGTTCACTCTTAGTAAGGATCTTACGCAGAGTTTTATAAATGAGACCCCAGTTCTGTAAATCATACATTTAATTTTGAATAACAAGGTGCATACAGAGATCTTCATCATTAAAGATTATTAATTTAGCTTTATTTAAAGATATAAAAAGATATTAAATATGAAGACAACTTCACTGAAACAAGGTCATTTGCAGTTTTCATGATAATGTGATTCTGATAATGATAACTCTTAGAAAGCAACGACGCAGCGTCAAATCAGAGCTTTACTCCACAACGAGATGATAGACAGGACAAAGACAACAACAGCCAAAAAATATAAGATAAAGAAGACAATGTCAATGATTTTAGCCGCTCGTCTGTAGCATCCCGGACTTCTCTGGTCTTTCCTCCGACGTGCAGCTTCCTGCCGGAACGCCGTCACTTTCTCCAAGATTTGTTTCAGCAGGACCTGCTCGCCGGGCCGGTCCGCAGGAGGGGCATCCTCTGCTGTGACCTGGGCTTCGTCCTCGTCTCCAGCACGCTCTGGGTTGAGAAGAAGACGAGTCAGCAGAAGGACACGCAGCAACTGCTCTGTGATTTTATATCTTTAATAAAAACGCGGAAAAATCCTACTGATTTCTGTCTACTCTGAACTCAACAGCAGGCACAGAAAAGAAAGTAAAGACCACAGCTTTGATTCCAACCATCTGTTCATCCATCTGTTCATCCATCCATCCGTTTATCCATACATCCATCCATCTATCCATCTGTTCATCCATCTGTTCATCCATCCATCTATCTGTTTATCCATCCATTCATCCATCTGTTCATCCATTCATCAATCCATCCATCCATTTATCCATCCATCTGTTTATCTATCCATCTATCCGTTTATCCATCCATCCATTCTCTATCCATCTGTTCATCCATCCATCCATCTATTCTATCTATTCATCCAACCATCCATCCATCTATTCTTCCATCCATCCATCCATCTATTCATCCATTCATCCATCCATCCATCAATCCATCCATCCATTCATTCTACCCATCCATCCATCCATCCATCCATCCATCCATTCAATTCATCTGTTCATCCATCCATCCATCCATCTATCCATCCATCATTCATCCATTCTACCATCCATCCATCCATCCATCCTGTTCATCTTTCCATCCGTCCATCCATCCATTCTTCAATCCATCAATTCATCCATCTGTTCATCCACCCATCGATCTGTTTATCCATCCATCCATCCATCCATCCATTCTTCCATCCTTCCATCCATCCATCCATTCATTCATCCATCCATTCTACCATCCGTTCATCCATCCATCCATTTATCCATTCATCCATCCATTCTTCTTTCCATCCATCCATCCATCTATCTATTCTTCCTTCCATTCATCCTTCCATCCATCCATCTGTTTATCCATCCATCCATCTATTCTTCCATCCATTCATCCTTCCATCCATCCATCTGTTTATCCATCCATCCATCCATTCATCCATCCATCCATCCATCCATCCATCCATCCATCCATCCGTTCTTCCATCCATCCATTCTTCTTTCCATCCATCCATCCATCCATCCATCCATCCATCTATTCTTCCATCCATCCATCCATCCATCCGTTTATCATCCATCCATCCATCCATCCATCCATCCATCCTTTATCCATCCATCTATTCTTCCTTCCTTTCATCCATCCATCCATCCATCTATTTATCCATCCATCCAACCATTCATCCATCCATCCATCCATCCGTTCTTCCATCCATCCATCCTTCTATCCATCCATCCATCCATCCATCTATCCATCCATCCTTCCATCCATCCATCTGTTTATCCATCCATCCATCCATTCTTCCATCCATCCATCCATCCATCCATCCATCCATCCATCCATCCATCCTTCCTTCCATCCATCCATCTGTTTATCCATCCATCCATCCATCCATTCTTCCTTCCTTCCATCCATCCATCCATCCATCTATTCTTCCATCCATCCATCCATCCATCTGTTTATCCATCCATCCATCCATCTATTCTTCCTTCCTTCCATCCATCCATCTGTTTATCCATCCATCCATCCATCCATCCATCCATCTATGTACCTTCCAGTGTCACATCTGTGTCTGCAGAGCTTTGAGCCTCGTTTCCATAGAAACCATCCAGATCTATCATGAAGCTGACCAGCATGGTCTCCAGGATGCTCATCCACATCATAGTAAAGACTCCGAGAAAGTATCGCGCTGAAAGTCAGAGACAGCATTGATCAGGTCAGCGTTGATGAAACAGGCCGGAGATGAAGGTCCGGACGCACCAATCATCGGCAGGTTTTCCTCCGTGGACGGAAGCATGTCCTGAAGAATCAGCAGTAAGACGGAGATGGACAGAAGGATCGTCACTTTGAAGCCCAGCTTTTCACCCCTGGCTTCATCGATGAAGAAGGAGGTCAGATCCAGGAAGAGTAAAAAACACAGCGGGACGATCAAGTTGATCAAGTAAAGAAAGGGTTTCCTCTCCAGCGTGATCTGTAACGGCAGTCGGATCAGACACCAGCAGACCTGGAGGACGAGGAAAGCACCTCGCCTTCATTTCACTCACCATGTATGAGAGTTTGCTCCTGTAATCATCGCTCTGATTAAACTGGATGACTTTCAGCTTCTTCAGATTCCATTCTCCCTGCGTCTTTAAGTACGTCACAGAAACGGAGGATAGGATTGTGTCATTGTAGTTGGTCGTCAGTGTTATCATCCTCCCTACAGAGATGACAAAACTAAATCTGAGGCTTTCCTGGTCAGACAAAGACGCGCTCCAAGTTTGACATTACAAAGCGTGATTTACCACCAGAGCTCATGGATGAAAATGTGATGCTGCAGCGCTGCACATCAAAGGGAAACATGGAGAGGTCCAGCTGGCAGGTGTAGGACAGCCGCTGGCGTACCTGCGCAAACAGCGACCCCCGAGCGTCCAAAGTGAGGAACGGATCCTCCTGAATACTCGCCGTGTCAGACACACTGAAGGAATCAGATACAACATGGAAATGACTTTAAAGGTCAAAGCTCCGACTTTTAAATCAAAGCAGGTAATTATCTAAAAATAACATCCGCAGAACGTCTAAAGAGGTGCAGAAGTATTAAAGACACACAGTGGCACTTTTAGCAGTTTTCTGAGTGACCCCCCTATCGGCGGCTAAGCGAACATCCATCTTCATCGTACCTGTACTGTGATTCCCTCCAGCCAGTAACAGACAGTCTTATATTGACCCTTCCTCTCTTTCTTTTCCTCTCTTCCTCCAGAAATGTTTCCTTGCGTTTCTTTACCGAATCTGACTTGATGTGTGTTCGAAACACCCGCGGAGTTCAAGTCTGCTTCATATCCGTTTGCGAGTAAGTGACGCGATGCTGCAACCAATAGTCGGCTGCAACGTCACAGCGGCGTCCCTGATAGGAAACCTAGGGCGCATTCACATAGTCTGCGAGTCTCGGTCCGTTTGGAGACTCGGTCCGGTTGGGGGCGGGGGGGTGGTATTGCCAAACGAGCCAAACGGGCCAAGAATGAGAATCTCAGGTGGCGCTGCTTTCGGATTCACGTAGGCGAGGAGAAAACGCACGTACAAGAAGGTTCTCACAGCTTCTGTTTCCTCCACAAAGCGACATTATTTTTGTACGAGGAGCTGGATATGATGTCATCAGATCAGATATCGATTAAGCTTTTACTTCCTCGTAACTCCGCGTCTGCCCATGAACTTTTGTTTGGGCCGCCCGCCCCTTCTCTCCTTTTCTTCTTTGATTTTTCATGGGCGTGTTTTATGTTTCGTTCCTCCCCTTTTTCTTCCTCCCCTCTCCTCTTTTTCTTTTTTTTTCTCTCGCTCCCCTCCCCCCCCTCCCTTCTCTTCGTTTGGGTTTGGAGTCAAGTTTTTTTTTTTTTTTTTTTATAATACACCATCCCTCTTTTTTTTTTTGGTTGATGAGGGGGTTGGGTATTTTTTTTCTTTTTTTTTTTTTTTATTTTTTGGTTTAGTGGGTTTGAGTTTGGTTTGGTTTACTTTTATCTTCCCTTCTTCACTGATTTTTTTTTTTTTTTTTTTTTAATTCTCCTCTCTCAATATTTTTTTTTTTTTGGGGGGGGGGGTTTTTTTTTTTTTTTTTTCTTCATATTTTCCTTTTTTTTTTTTCTTTTTTTTTCTTTAACCTCCTCTTTTTTTTTTTTTTTTTTTTTTTTCTTCTATTTTTACTCTTTATAAATTTTTTTTTTTTTCTCTTTTTTAAAATTAAATAAAACTTTTACAATTTTTTTTTTTTTTTTATTCTCTCTTCCCCCCTTTTCTTCCCTTCCCCTGCTTCTTTTTTTTTAAAATTTTCCCATCAATTTTCTTTTTTTTTTTTTTTTTTATTTTTTTTTAACCCAAACCCTTTTAAAAAAATTTTTTTCTTTTTTTTTCATTGTTTCGGAAAGCTTCAGTTTCTCCATCACTACCATGAACCATCTTTATAAGTACCACAGTCCCTCACGTGTGTTTGTTGTCGTGGTGTTTACCCACGTTGTCCAACGTTTGACCAACAATGCCAATGCAGTTTGTAGTCCACTTCCTGTATTTGGTTCACTTGAATCGGACCGAGACCTGTGTTTGCAAGCGGACCGAGTCCGCTTGTTTGTTCCGGATCAGAGTTCGTTTGCGCATTCACACCTCCCCTAACGAAGCGGACTTTCCGAGCAAACGGACTCTGATTCGAATCAAAAAAGCTTTGTGAATGCGCCCTTACATACTGATGTTTCTGAGCCCCGGGACGCCTCTGGGCAGTGACGGCTCAAAAATGCGCATAATGAATGTTGGTGTGACATCAAAATGAGTCATTAATGCAGATTTTTAAAGGAATAGTACACCCACAGAACAATGTGTGTTCTTTTTCTACTCACCCTCATGCTGGTTAAGACTCTGGAGCACTTTAATATCTCAAATGCAGCCGGAGATCAGACGGGTTTTCATTTTCCCCCAACTTTCATATAATAAAGCTCACCGGCGACTGAACCAAAAAGGTCCATAAAAGTCCACAAAAACTTGTCAATATTCCTCAATACTGCTCGTCCAATGTCATCCAAGTGTCCTGAGTGGGTAGCGTCCAGAATTTACTGGAAACAACGTCATTTATATGAAAGTTGGGGGAAAACGAATGCGATGCTGTGTTTGGCCGTCACTTACTGATTTGAGCCTAACTCATGATGGGAAATATTCAAATGAACCCACCACAGGACCAATCACACAGAGTTGTTGATTTTAAGGTAACATTCATTGGACTAAAGAATGCAAATCTTGTTCATAAACCAACAAGAGATAATAATTTGAAAACATAAACACAAGTTGTTCATGTTAAATGAACAAATTTCTATTTAATCAACCAAACAACAGTCTGGACTGTGAAAATACTCAGTCCTGTTACGTTGGATCAACTCAAGCAGCTTTTGTCACTTTAACAAGTCTTAAATTTAAGTTCTACTTACTTAAGTGGGCTGCGTTGAAAATGTTAAAATAGGTAATTTAATTAATTTGAGCATAGCTGCATTCATTAAGTTCAACTACTCACAAAATTGACTTTTTTGGATTGAAAAAACACTGAAAATGCTGCAGTACCTACACCAAACCTCTAAGTGGCGCTGTAGCGCTGCAACAGAACCAGAGATCCTTCCTGCTTTAATGTTCCTGAGGAAACTGACAGAAACACCCCCACACTGCAGCTACAGAACAGGACATACTCTTCCTGGATGGTGATATCTGGAATCCAGACCATCGATCTCGGAAGCGTCAGCACGTCAATGCCACAAAACTCTGACGAATTCCATGTGAGGAACTCATTCGTCCAGTTCTGGAGAAAAAACAGATGGGTTATGAAGTTTTTATCACACGAGCAGATACGTGAGATTAACCCTAAACTCAGAGCCAGAGTCTTACCATCTGAATCCAGATGTGATTTGTGACAGTTTGAAGCTTCTCATCCTGGAGGGATCCAGCATCGGAGTGGGAAATATTCATCATTATTTATCACGACAACGACTATTCTCAAGAGAATCAGTTTAAGGAAAATACATCTGGTACACACACACACACACACACACACATACACACACACTCCTTGTACTTCCACTGTATCTTAAGTGAGGATATTCATTGATAAAATGCATTCCCTAGCCCCCCACCCTAACCAGTGCCCTAACCTAATTTAAAACCAAATTTGACCCTTAAAAAGGTGTTTTTGTTAGACTTTGTTTTACTGAGTAAAAGTAGAATGTCCTCACTTTGTTGGTTAAACATGCAAAATGGTCCTCACAATGTAGCAAGTATAGGAACACACACAAACACACACACGATACAGTCGTGCTCAAAATTATTCACACCCTCCAATTAAAGAAAATGCTAAATTCACTAGTGATTCAAATAACAAAAAAATAAAGAAACTAATAATAAATAAAATTTTCAAAATTATAATTTAGTGAAATAAAATATTGCTTTTGAATTGTGGTTGAAATAATCATAATAATAATAATAAAATAATAATAAAAACAAACACACTGCTGCTATTTGAAGTTTGAAGTATGTCGGGTTGGCAGAATTTTCTTTTCTTTTTTTTTTTACACTTTTCAAGTTTGTAAGAAAATCACAGTTATATACATGCATACATACATATATATATATATATATACTGTTGTCCTCAAAATTATTCATACCCTCCAATTAAAGAAAATGATAAAATCACAATAGTTTTTAAAATAACAAGAAACTAAAGAAACCAATAATAAATAAATAAAAAATTCCAAATTATAATTTATTTAAATAAAACATTGCTTTTGAATTATGGTTGAAAATAATCATTTAAAAAAACAAACAAAACTGTTTTGGACACATTAGAGCATCTTTCCTGTGAACAGAGGGACTAAAACACCTGTCAACAGGTGCAGACGTCTTTTTAACTGAGAGAAAACACCTGATTGCAGTGATTGTCTCAAAATGTTGCTCAACAATAATTTTGCCTTGCAGCCACATTAAGCTTGTTTACTTGTTTTATTTTTTGTGTTTTGTTTTTACTATTTCTGTTGAAACACAATTTAAAATCAGTGTCATGATTTTCATAGAATTTTTATTCATTATTACATTTGTCAATTTCAACTTATTTTACTGACAGCTGAGTTTTTCCTTCTTTAATTAGAGGGTGTGAATAATTTTGAGGATGACTGTACATACCCAATATATATATATATATATATATATATATATATATATATATATATATATACACACACACTGATATGTATATAAGAAGCAATCCAACTACAGGCACACTTACCACGTCTAAAATACCAAGCAGCACCATGTCAACCTTTACAACTGTGCTGTCCTCCCAGTTTTTTACTGGTCGCATGATTTCTAGGACTTGATTAGATGTTGTCAGGTTCAAATAGTTTAGAAGAGCAGAATATGAGCAGTCTGACATCTGACTGCTGGAAACGCCTGCAGTTAAACAAAAAACCTTCATAAATATGCAGCCTTTCAAAATCTCTCTATAAACTTCAGATCATTTAGAAACTCACCAAATAAAGCAAGAAAAAGCAGAGTCCTGAGAGCCCACATGGTTGTTTGGCTTGAGCTCACGCTGAGTAATCCCTTTTTAAACCTGAGAGCTGTTTGCTCAATCACAGCAACACAAAAGTGCAAAGGAGACCTCAATTGATCTCTTAAATTACACCGTCAACATGTAAAGATGCTGCTCTTTGTTCATGCGTTCAGGTGGCCGATGCTAATAACACCTGACACCTGCACATTTCTATTGTTGTCCTGCAGCTGCAGCTGAAAGTCAACATCTCAGTGTGGCAGAAGGTCGGAGCGGAAAATCCCCGACAGAGAAGCGTATCTGAATCAACACTGACACATCTGAGCCATCGTTATCCAGTCTGCGCTGATGTTTGACACTGACACCCAATCAAAAGTGCTCATGGTGATTGATGATGAATCAGTGTTGAGTTTTCAACCGCAGCTCACACGTTTTCAACATTCGTCCATCTGTCATTGAAGAGGCTTTCTGAGCGACGCCATTGGTTGCCTGGACCCTCATTTTTCACCATCACTCCCTTCCAGAAAGAAGACTTATCAAGAGAAGTTTCATGTCAAATAAGGGCGACTCAGTCCGGTCCTATAATGGCTGCAACACTGCAGGTTTTCAGTGTTTCCCTGCTCCAACACACCTGACTCAAATTAGTGAGTTACCGTGCAGAACTTCACGGGCTGTTGGAGCAGGGAAATCGGCGATTCTAGCACCAGAGGTTTAAAGGAATAGTTCAACCACAGAATGATGTAACTTTATTTTCCACTTCCCCTCATGGTGAGCAAGACTCTGGAGCACTTTTTTAATATCTCAAATGCAGCCGGAGATCAGGAAGGCTTCTCGTTTCCCCCCCAACTTTCATATAATGGAGTTCGCCGGGACCCAAGCCCAAAAAAGGTCCATAAAAGTCCACAAAAACTTGTCAATATTCCTCCATAGGGGATTATCACGCTTCAGTGTTCCGAACTTCCGGTTTTAAACAGTTAGACGGCCCACTTCCGGCCCAGTTCAATTTCCCTGCTTTACTTCGCAGATAATGTGAATAAACGCCAACCCTACTGAAATTTTCACGGATTCCAGACTGAAGTGATACTAAGGAGGAAGTGGATCAAAGCCATTCTCCAGAGTGAAGGGCCGAACTTTATAATAAAACAACGTAGCATGTTTGTCTGCAGCCGGTGGGGCACAACACCGGCATGCTAGCATTAGCCAGCTAGCGTTTACCGACGTGCTTAACTTTGTGCATCTTAAAACTAGGGATGTATATCGTTATGATTTTATCGATACTGATACCAATATCGATACTCCTTATCGATACCGGTATTTATCGATTCTCTTATTGATACTATAAAATAACTTAGAGTAAATAATAAAGACATTACAAGATGTTACAAGATCCAGTGGTGGAGAATATTTGTTCAGAAAATGTTGAAGAAGCCTGGACATAAAAGTGGGTGAAGGACAGCTGGGAGAAAAGGTGTGTCTGTCTTAGTCCATCATTGTGATTATTTGACTCGTAATGATAACTCGTGTTAGGTAGATGTACAAAAAGTATCAATAAAGTATCATTAGTCCAGAATCTTAACGGTACCCTGGTATCGTTAAGATTAGACCGACCAAACGATACCGGTACTCGGTATACATCCCTACTTAAAACACACAAACATCTGAAAATCGGGTCTGTACCCCCCGTTTCCAATGGAACAACTGGGGACTGCCAAGAAAGGAGACGCTTTCAGATGCTTGTGTGTTTTCAGCCGCACAAAGTTAGGCACGTCATCAAGCTGGCTAATGCTAACCTGCTAACAATAGTCCGCCAGCTACTACTCTGTTAAACTTTGTTAATCGGATAAATGCAATGCCAAGTTTTCATTCCAGACTGAAGTGATGCTAAGGAAGAAGTGGATCAAAACAACCGATTCGCCGCGGTGAAGGACCGAACTTTATAATAAAACGACACACGTTTGTTTGTGGCCGGCAGTCTGCACAGTCGTGTTAGCTTGTAAGCATTAGCCAGCTTGATAACGTGCCTAACTTTGTGCGGCTGAAAACACACAAGCATCTGAAAGCGTCTCCTTTCTTGGCAGTCCCCAGTTGTTCCACTGGAAACGGGGGGGTACAGACTGGATTTTCAGATGTTTGTGTGTTTTAAGACGCACAATGTTAAGCACGTCAGTAAACGCTAGCTGGCTAATGCTAGCATGCTGTGAAGTGCCGGTGTTGTGCCCCACGGCGACAAACAAACGTGTGTTTTATTATAAAGTTCGGCCCTTCACCGCGGCGAATCGATCGCTTTGATCCAGCTTTTGATCCAGTATCACTTCAGTCTAGAATGAAAACTTAAGTATGTTTGGAGTTTATCCGATTTAAACAGTATAACAGAGCAGGAACGGCTGTCGTTAACATGGCCCGGAAGAGGAAGTGTCCAAATACCGGGAACTTCCGGTAAGCGTGATAATCCCCTATACTGCTCGTCCCATGTAACCCAAGTGGGTGGCGTCCAGAATTTACTCAAAACTACGTCATTTACTATATTTTTAGAGACTAAACAGAACTGCATCTTACTTTCACGAAGCATGCAAATGCGCTTTCACGAAACTACAGAAGCCTCGGTGTTCAGAGCCTACTCTGCCGATAATACAAGCGTAGAAGAAGAAATTAGCTGTTTACATTGTGCTAAGAGCGACAGAGCTGCAGACAAACCGGGACAAACACAAGAGGGTCCAAGAGGGGTTGATGTTGATTTAAAAGAAAGAAAGAAAAAGAGAGCGCGCGATCTCGTCTGCTGCGGCTTCCATAGTTTCGTGAATGTGCATCAGCGTGCTTGTTAGAGATGCGATGTTCTACTGTTCAGGCCTTAAAAATATACTAAATGACGTCGTTTCAAGTAAAATATGGACGCTACTGATTCTCATCTGTTCAAATTACACATGTACAGAAACGCCACTGTAGCAATGGCGGACGGACTCGTTGTGTGGCATTTGGCCGGATTAGTCTATGCCAATCTTAACCACTAGATGGCAGTAATTCCTACACATTGTACCTTTAAACTGGATTGAAAAAAACAATCTTCAGTTCTTATCATCATTGATAATGTAAAGGTCACAGGAAATGTAGGAATTGGGTTTTTTTTATTTTTTCTTTTTTTTTTTTTTTTTTTTTATATACTAGTTTGATCATTAACCCTGCTTTTTTGTATCCCATGTCGTTCACTATATGTGCTAAAATTGCTTCAACAGCAAACCACTAACACATACTTTTACTTGACACAAAAAAGTTCATTTTAGAATTGTTCATGATAGTAAAAATGCAGTCAAATGCAGTGTTTCTTATTGTTTTAAAGATTTATTCTCACTCAGAAAACAATTAAAGGCAATGACAGTACTTACAACCATGTGTTTACAACCAGTAGTTTGCATTCCTTTCTTGATTGTTATATTTAAGTGAACAAAATTTGCATTTATTGGGTAGAATGGTAGAAAACACATTTAATATGAGATTAACAGATTAAAGGAGAGTAAATGCTTTTTGATGAGGTCTTTTTGTACATGTACATGTATTAAGCAGTGGAAATGATACCAAATATATTATTATTATTATTATACTACACCAGAAGATATTATATTATAACAAACTACATTAAACTCCATACACAGAGAACATAACATCCAGATTATAAAATACTTGTCAAGACTAATCTTGAATCCAGATGGTACACATGAACACCACAAATGCCACCACAACCCCAAAATAAGCAGAAAAGAACACATAGTCAATGATTTTAGCCAGTTTTCTGTAGTTTCCAGGTTGTCTCTCATCTTTCTTGTGACTTCCAACTTCCTGTTTTGCTGCTTTAACTTCTTCAAGTATCAGTTTCAGAAGGTCACGGTCAGCAGGTGGATCTGGAGGAAAGCAAAGTTTCTCTGGTTTAACCTCCCAGTTTGCTTCACGTACAGGAGGCCCTGCTGGGAAATGAGGAGAAGTGTGAGATTCAACAACGTCTGACAGTAAAATCCCCAAAAATCCAGCTGTTTTCTACAGACCCTGTTACCATTATACACCTGCCAGCCACTGGTGTAGTGATACTGGTGTAGAGATACTGGTGTAGAGATACTGGTGTAGTGATACTGGTGTAGAGACACTGGTGTAGTGATACTGGTGTAGAGATACTGGTGTAGAGATACTGGTGTAGTGATACTGGTGTAGAGACACTGGTGTACTGATACTGGAGTAGTGATACTGGTGTAGATATCCTGGTGTAGAGATACTGGTGTAGTGATACTGGTGTAGAGACACTGCTGTACTGATACTGGTGTAGTGATACTGGTGTAGATATCCTGGTGGAGAGATACTGATGTAGTGATACTGGTGTAGATATCCTGGTGTAGAGACACTGGTGTAGTGATACTGGTGTAGATATCCTGGTATAGAGACACTGGTGTAGTGATACTGGTGTAGATATCCTGGTGTAGAGACACTGGTGTACTGATACTGGTGTAGTGATACTGGTGTAGATATCCTGGTGTAGAGATACTGGTGTAGTGATACTGGTGTAGATATCCTGGTGTAGAGATACTGGTGTAGTGATACTGGTGTAGAGACACTGCTGTACTGATACTGGTGTAGTGATACTGGTGTAGATATCCTGGTGGAGAGATACTGATGTAGTGATACTGGTGTAGATATCCTGGTGTAGAGACACTGGTGTAGTGATACTGGTGTAGATATCCTGGTGTAGAGACACTGGTGTACTGATACTGGTGTAGTGATACTGGTGTAGATATCCTGGTGTAGAGATACTGGTGTAGTGATACTGGTGTAGATATCCTGGTGTAGAGACACTGGTGTAGTGATACTGGTGTAGAAATCCTGGTGTAGAGACACTGGTGTACTGATACTGGTGTAGTGATACTGGTGTAGATATCCTGGTGTAGAGATACTGGTGTAGTGATACTGGTGTAGATATCCTGGTGTAGAGACACCGGTGAAGTGATACTGGTGGAGAGATACTGGTGTACTGATACTGGTGTAGTGATACTGGTGTAGATATCCTGGTGTAGAGATACTGGTGTAGATATCCTGGTGTGGAGATACTGGTGTAGATATCCTGGTGGAGAGATACTGGTGTACTGATACTGGTGTAGTGATACTGGTCTAGATATCCTGGTGGAGAGATACCGGTGTAGTGATACTGGTGTAGATATCCTGGTGTAGAGATACTGGTGTACTGATACTGGTGTACTGATACTGGTGTAGATATCCTGGTGGAGAGATACTGGTGTAGATATCCTGGTGGAGAGATACTGGTGTAGTGATACTGGTGTAGATGTCCTGGTGGAGAGATACTGATGTAGTGATAGTGGTGTAGATATCCTGGTGTGGAGATACTGGTGTAGATATCCTGGTGGAGAGATACTGGTGTACTGATACTGGTGTAGATATCCTGGTGGAGAGATACTGGCGTAGATATACTGGTGTAGATATCCTGGTGTAGTAATACTGGTGTAGATATCCTGGTGGAGAGATACTGTTGTAGTGATACTGGTGTAGATATCCTGGTGTAGAGATACTGGTGTACTGATACTGGTGTAGTGATAATGGTGTAGATATCCTGGTGGAGAGATACTGGTGTAGTGATACTGGTGTAGATATCCTGGTGGAGAGATACTGGTGTACTGATACTGGTGTAGTGATACTGGTGTAGATATCCTAGTGGAGGGATACTGGTGTAGTGATACTGGTGTAGATATCCTGGTGGAGGGATACTGGTGTAGTGATACTGGTGTAGATATCCTGGTGTAGAGATACTGGTATACTGATACTGGTGTAGATATCCTGGTGTGGAGATATTGGTGTAGATATCCTGGTGGAGAGATACTGGTGTACTGATACTGGTGTAGATATCCTGGTGGAGAGATACTGGTGTAGTGATACTGGTGAAGATATCCTGGTGGAGAGATACTGGTGTAGTGATACTGGTGTAGATATCCTGGTGTGGAGATACTGGTGTACTGATACTGGTGTAGATATCCTGGTGGAGAGATACTGGTGTAGATATACTGGTGTAGATATCCTGGTGTAGAGATACTGGTGTAGTGATACTGGTGTAGATATCCTGGTGGAGAGATACTGGTGTAGTGATACTGGTGTAGATATCCTGGTGTAGAGATACTGGTGTACTGATACTGGTGTAGATATCCTGGTGGAGAGATACTGGTGTTGTGATACTGGTGTAGATATCCTGGTGTAGAGATACTGGTGTACTGATACTGGTGTACTGATACTGGTGTACTGATACTGGTGTAGTGATACTGGTGTAGAGATACTGGTGGAGAGATACTGGTGGAGATATCCTGGTGGAGAGATACTGGTGTACTGATACTGGTGTAGATATCCAGGTGTAGAGATACTGGTGTACTGATACTGGTGTAGTGATACTGGTGTAGATATCCTGGTGGAGAGATACTGGTGTAGTGATACTGGTGTAGATATCCTGGTGTAGAGATACTGGTGTACTGATACTGGTGTACTGATACTGGTGTAGATATCCTGGTGGAGAGATACTGGCTTAGATATACTGGTGTAGATATCCTGGTGTAGAGATACTGGTGGAGTGATACTGGTGTAGATATCCTGGTGTAGAGATACTGGTGTACTGATACTGGTGTAGTGATAATGGTGTAGATATCCTGGTGGAGAGATACTGGTGTAGTGATACTGGTTTAGATATCCTGGTGGAGAGATACTGGTGTAGTGATACTGGTTTAGATATCCTGGTGGAGAGATACTGGTGTACTGATACTGGTGTAGATATCCTGGTGGAGAGATACTGGTGTACTGATACTGGTGTAGATATCCTGGTGGAGAGATACTGGTGTAGTGATACTGGTGTAGATATCCTGGTGGAGAGATACTGGTGTAGTGATACTGGTGTAGATATCCTGGTGTGGAGATACTGGTGTAGATATCCTGGTGGAGAGATACTGGTGTACTGATACTGGTGTAGATATCCTGGTGGAGAGATACTGGTGTAATGATACTGGTGTTGATATCCTGGTGTAGAGATACTGGTGTAGTGATACTGGTGTACTAATATTGGTGTATAGATACTGGTGTAGTGATACTGGAAAAGAGATACTGGTGTAGAGACACTGGTGTAGTGATACTGGTGTATAGATACTGGTGTAGAGATACTGGTGTAGTGATACTGGTGTAGTGATACTGGTTTAGTGATGCTGGTGTAGTGATGCTGGTGTAGTGATACTGGTGTATAGATACTGGTGTAGAGATACTGGTGTAGTGATACTGGAAAAGAGATACTGGTGTAGTGATGCTGGTGTAGTGATACTGGAAAAGAGATACTGGTGTATAGATACTGGTGTAGTGATACTGGTTTAGTGATGCTGGTGTAGTGATGCTGGTGTAGTGATGCTGGTGTAGTGATACTGGTGTAGTGATACTGGTTTAGTGATGCTGGTGTAGTGATGCTGGTGTAGTGATGCTGGTGTAGTGATACTGGTGTAGTGATACTGGTTTAGTGATGCTGGTATAGTGATGCTGGTGTAGTGATGCTGGTGTAGTGATGCTGGTGTAGTGATGCTGGTGTAGTGATACTGGTGTAGTGATGCTGGTGTAGTGATACTGGTGTAGTGATGCTGGTGTAGTGATACTGGTGTAGTGATGCTGGTGTAGTGATACTGGTGTAGATGCTGGTGTAGTGATACTGGGTTTAGTGATGCTGGTGTAGTGATACTGGAAAAGAGATACTGGTGTAGAGATACTGGTGTAGTGATACTGGTTTAGTGATGCTGGTGTAGTGATGCTGGTGTAGTGATGCTGGTGTATAGATACTGGTGTAGTGATACTGGTGTAGTGATGCTGGTGTAGTGATACTGGAAAAGAGATACTGGTGTAGAGATACTGGTGTAGTGATGCTGGTGTAGTGATACTGGTTTAGTGATACTGGTGTAGTGATACTGGTGCAGACACATGTTCAGTGGTTTTAAAGAACATTTCCAGTATGACCATCAAACTGTCGAATCTCCACATAGCAAATAACTGTTACTGAGGTTTAAAACAGCGTTTATTGGAACTTTAAAGCTGATATTTACTTTCACTTTGGTCAAATTTGTATCTAGAAATCAATTATTGAAAAAAAAAATCAGTAAAGTGATTTTCTCTTTCTACTGTTGTATTATGTTTTCCAATAAAAGAGAAACTGAAGACGTACCCTGATGACCTTTGGCTTCCAGCTGAGTATCCAGTTTGGTGTCTGCAGCGCTTTGAGCTTTCTGATCACAACCACCATCTAAATCAGTTAAGAAGATCGTCAGCATGGACTCGAGGACGCTGAGCCACACCATGGTGAAGATTGAAATGCAGTATTTGGCTACGGTGAAGGAACAGAGACATTACTGGTCAGTGAGATGTTGCACAATCCGCCATGTCCACGCTCAGCTCCACAGCACTACCCACCAATCATTGGCAGGTTTTCTTCAGTGGAGGGCAAAATGTCCTTCAGAATCAGCAGTAAGACGGAGATGGACAAGAGAATCGTCACTTTGAAGCCCAGTTTTTCACCTCCAGCCTCACAGATGAAGAAGGAAGCCAAATCCAGGACCAGTAAGTAGAAGAGTGGCACAATCAGAATGATGACATAGAGCATGGGCTTCCTCTGCAGTCTGACCTGGAACCAGAGCCAGATTAGAAACCAGCACACTTGGAGACCAGGAGAAAAACCTTCCTCATCAAAATCTGCTTACAATAAATACAAGCTTGCTCCAATATACTCCTCCAGTGTACATGTATTCAGGGACAGTATCCATGCTTATCAGCCTCCACTCGCCCTGAGTAATCATGAACGACTCGGAGATTCTCGTCAGAGTTGTGCCATTCTTCATTGTTTCTAGTGCGATTGATCCCGCTGTTCAATAAAAAGCCGATATTTGTGAGATCGTTCGCTAACTGGATGTGGAGAAAATGACGAGGCTGCTGTCAGCCGGCTGTTCCGTACCGTCGGAGCCCATTGATCTGAACGTGATGTTGCATTGTTGCGTGTCAAAGGGGAACAAGGTGAGGTTGAGCTGGCAGGTGTAGGTCAGGCGCTGGCGTGCCGACGAGAACATCGTACCATTCGGCTCCAGGAGGACCACTGGATCCCTCTGAACACTCCCGGTATCAGAGGTACTGAGGGGAACAGGAGACACATGAAGGACATTTAGGTGGTTCTATAAAGGAAATGCAGAAAACCCCAAAACTACATCTCAGACTCCCCAATCGTGATTAATGTTAACGTTTATGACTGGAAAGGAGGTCCTGCAGGAGAAAGCGTCTTCTCTCATAAACCAGAAAAAAACAGACGTCTGGAACAATGTTGGACAGACGAGACCAAACTGGGCACGTTTGGCACGGTGGTGGAGGGATGATGATCTGGGCTTGTTTGCAGTCACTAAATGGACCGTGAACAACTTATCTTTGATTCTAGTCAAATTCAGGCTATTTGGAGAAGAACTTGTGATGCGGCAAAGTATTTTGTATCCCATTTGATGAACTATTTTCTCTGTATGTGCCCAAATTTTCATAGGTTTTTATTACGTCTTGCTTTGTTCTGTATTTGGTCACAAGGCTATTGTATATTATTTGATAGTGTCTAATAAGCCCATGAGGGCTGGGCACCAACCAAGGTGCTTGACACTTAAATAAACAATCAATTAATCAATCATGTCATACAACAGGTCAACAACAGTGTTGCCATTCACAAGCAAAGCAAATCTAAAGTTGCTTGAAAAGCCATAAAAAGCAACATTTCCAAGGACTGTTTGGACCGGTGGGTTTCAAACTCTTTGAACCACAACCCCCAAAATAATATCCTTTGGTGTTTGTATTTTGGTTTTTCTCACCAAAATAGGGCCAAATTCAGATTTTAAGAATAACTTTGCTTCTGGACGTCCAATGATAAAAATTCTACATGTAGCGGTGTGTTCAGACCAAACGCGATTCGGGCGCCAAAAATGTGCCTGACGCCCAAAGTTTGACGCTGGTTCACATAAAATCAGATGCTGACATTCAAAGACCAAAGGGCTCTTAACGCACGTCCACAGCAGGGATCACCAACTCCGGACCTCTCGGGCCAGTGTCTGGAAGGTTTTCATTGTCACCTCCATACTGCTCGTCCAATGTAATCCAAGTGTCCTGAGTGGGTAGCGTCCAGAATTTACTGGAAACGACGTCATTTCGTATATTTTTAGAGCTTAAACAGAAGTACTTCACATCTCCTGCAAGCACGCCGAAAAACTACGTTCACAAAACTACGGAAGCCGCGGCAGACGAGATCTCGTGTTCTCTTTTTCTTTATTTCTTATTCTTAAATCAATATCAACCCCTCTTGGACCCTCTTGTGTTTGTCTGCAGCTCTGGCGCTCTTAGCACAATGTAAACAGCCAATTTCTTCTTCTTCGCTTGCATTATCGGCAGAGTACGCTCTGAACGCCGAGGCTTCCGTAGTTTCGTGAAAGCGCATTTGTGTGCTTTGCTAAAGTAAGATGCAGTACTGTTTAGGCTCTAAAAATATACTAAATGATGTTGTCTCGAGTAAATTATGGACGCTACCCACTCAGGACACTTGGATTACATTGGACGAGCAGTATGGAGGAATATTGACAAGTTTTTGTGGACTTTTATGGACCTTTTTGGCTCGGACCTCGGCAAACTCCATTATATGAAAGTTGGGGGGAAACGAGAAGCCTTCCTGATTGCCGGCTCCATTTGAGAAATTAAAAAAGTGCTCCAGAGTCTTGATCACCATGAGGGGAAGTGGAAGATAAAGTTACATCATTCTGTGGGTGAACTATTCCTGCATCTGGAAAGCAGGTCATCAACCTGCCGTTTGGAAACCCTGGACTGCACGCAGATCACAGTTTATCCTCCACTGTCTCCGTGGAATTAAGACATTCCCCAGAGCCTCCTCTGTATTTTCTGTCCCATCAGAAAATGTGTGTCTCCATCATGACACTGAGACATACTTCTCTCTGATTGGTCAACGCCCCACATCAACGCTGCAAAAGTTTAGATTTTCCAACTCTGGCGTTCGATGCGCCTAACGCGCATTAAGCATATCAAATGCCAAAACGTGCCGCGCCTGATGTACGAAATGCGCCGCAGACTTTTCAGCGCCTCCTTGATGCGTGTCGGCCATTGACTTTGCATGTTAACCTGCCGCCCGTGCCGCGTTCGGTCTGAACGTACCGTAAGGCTTGAAAACTATCGGAAACTTCATAAATAAGGAGGATCAATGTTTTGTGATGGATTCAGTTCACTGCTGTGACACCGACACTCCCAAAATCAGCTTCTCTCACTGAGATGATGTTAAATTCAGATTTTAAACACAGTATTAGTAATAACTTAGTTATTTATGCAATAATTAAGAAATGAATATATTAATTTCAGAGATTTAAGTCTTTGTAATTTTGTTAATTTTGATATCACAAAAATCCCAAATTCATTTGGTAAAGGTAGGCTCTTCATTTTTTTCTTTTCTTTACTTTTTTTTTTTTAAAACAATGATCTAGCAACCCCCTGAAATTATTATGAAACCCATGTGGGGGTCCTGGCCCCCACTTTGAAAACCACTGGTTTAGACTGTAGCATTTCCACGGTTTAGGGTTTTTGTCCGTGTTTGTAATTTGGTAAAAGAAGTGATTCTAACCAGAAAGGGATGTTAAATGAAACAACTGTGGTGGACATCCAGCGAAGGGGTATGGAAACTTATGCAGGCGGGTTCTGTGGGTTTTCTGTGGGCCGGGCCAGAATCAGCTGATGAGTCATGTTATTCTGATCTTTGTGCGATCAGACGTAATTCTCTATCACTGGGTTTATGACACTGACACCAGAACAAAGACTTCCTTCACACTGCAGCTCCATTCTTCCCCACATGTGACTCATATTGGATTTTTTTGAGGTGTGGAGTAAGGCTTCATGGACACCTTGTGTTTGGCTCACTACCCCTTTTTATTTTATATTTTTTACATTTTACAAATACTTAAAAGGTGTATATACTTTAACCCTGAATGTAAAAATCACTGTTGAATAATAAACTCCATCACTGCTGCAACCCAAAACCGTCTGCGTGGCTTTATGTAATCCAGAGTCGCTAACTGACACTTTGAACTTGTTAAATGAGATTTTGTTAGGGATGCACGATATTATCAGCCCCCTATCGGTATCGGCCTATATCGGCCTTAAAACTGAGTATCGGACATCAGCCACCTCACCGATATCTAACCGGTATCTAACTGATCAGACCACAGTTTCTAAAGTAAAAAAAAAAAAAACCTTCTTCAAAACTTCTTTTGTTACAGACTTTAAAACTTCTAAAGACTAGGGGTGGGAAAAAATATCAATACACTGAAATATCGCGATATTTTCATATGCCAATAACGATCTATTTTACTGACGAAATCTTGCAATATTTCATTGTTCTGTTTCCAAATCTTGCGAGAATTCATGAATATCTTGCGATATTTTCATATGTTGATATATTGATATTTAAAACGCGATATCGATCTGTTTTACAAACAAAATCTCACAATATTTCATCGTTCTGTTCCGAAATCTAGTGAAAATTCATGAAATCTCATGAAATTTTGTAGTAAAATAGATTAATACCATGTTTTTAAATATAAATTTGATATCGGCATATGAAAATATTGCGATATTTCAGTGTATTGATATCTTGTCTTACCCCTATTTATCAAAGTGTTGGAAACGGATAACAAAACTGCTGTTTGTAATGACTGCTTATTTTTTCAGCTTTAATATCGGTATCGGTTATCGGCCACATGAGCTTTGAAAATATCGGCATATCAGATATCGGCCAAAATTCCATATCGTGCATCCCTATATTTTGTCCACCTGTAGCACTTTCCAGCCTTTTCAGAAGGATAGAAAACAACAATTTTATGGCTGAAACTGTTGATTCTGCAGCAGAGAAAGTTTTTTATTTAAAATTTGAAATTCAGACCTCATGAATGAGTTTCACCTTTTTGAATAAGACCACACACACACACACACACGTGTTTGCAGGTGTATACTTACTCCTCTTCGATGATTATATCTGGGGTCCAGACCATAGTTATCGGAACGGTCACCCCGTCTATCCCACAGAAGTCGGAGGGGTTCCAGGTCAGGAGCTCATTGGTCCAGTGCTGACCAGAGGAGAGGGAGGTAAAGATCAGTGGACGTGAAGCATCACTGTGGAGGTTTAAGTATTTTGAGAGTAAAAATAAACATCATCATCATGAGTCCTACCGATTCCATCCAGGTGTGACTGGTGACAGTTTGAGACTTTTCATCCTGCAGATGAAAAGCAGCAGTTTGGTAAAAACGTTCATGAAATTAATTAACTTCAGGAAACTTTTAATATTCAACCCTCTGATGCATTAATTAATCAAAAGTCTCTCATTTATATTCATTTATTCAGAAGAAATGTTTTAAAAATGTGTTAACACTGCTGTGGACGCTGCATCAAAGGATTAAAGGTACATTTCAGTGAAAAAGTCTTGATCTGCCGTCATGTTGTCGTATATTGCAGGAAAATAGGAAATAGATGCACTGGTTGAATCAAATTTAGAACTAAACTGGAACCGTGTGAAGAAAACCAGGTTGTTTTCTACCAAGTATGAAAGTGAATATTTGGTCTGAGCAGCTTCAAGATTCATCTCAGTCTGAACATTTCTGTCAGTCGCCTCCAGGACCAGGTCTCCAGGATCCTTGAAGGACTTTCCAAAGTTCTTCTTTGGATGTTTCTGCATTTTCTTCTGTTCTCTGATGATGATCCTGATTCAATACAGTTGAGGTCCAGGTTCTGGGGAGGATCCGTCCCTCCATCAGACCTGTTTCCTCTGATCTTCAGTCCAGTTCTTGGGTCATGTGACCTCATCCTTTCCTCCCTGTTTCCTTCCATAAAGGGGAAGTTCTGTTTTTTTTCAACCTGGACCTATTTTCTAGCATGAATTACGTTCATATCCTCAGCCAGACAGTTTCGGTGCAACTTGAATTACGTTCCGCAGATATTTAGATCCACTCCAGATCAGCGTATATCCAATATAATGGAAGTGATGGGTTAACTGCGGGCAGCCTCTAAATAAGCCATTATCTGCCACAAACTCCTTCATTTCACCGCCCTGATGTCTTCCTGATTGGCTAAGATAAAGGCTGTCAAGATTTACTGGTTGGCCAAAACATGTGGTTCTGTTTTTTTGCTGCCATTTTTTGAAGTGACGGAAATCTGTCGGAGCTTTAAGTAATTTAACACAAACAATATGAAATTTAAGACCACAACTGTCAAATTTAATGACTTTTTAAGGCATTAAATGCAGATTTGTAAATGAAAGACTTTCTAAGACCCTGCAGGAACCCTGTCTTTGCTATCTGTCACAACTCTGGTTCATCCCTTGAGTTAGGAACTTTTTTTTTTTTTTACTTGCTTGAGTGATTCTCTCAGTCTGAGAACAGAAACCTCCACATTTCTCTGAAAACGAGAAGAAACTTTCAAAGAACTGAAGGAAACCGAACTGTTGCTCAAGACCACTTGACTGTAAAAGATTAAAACAAAGACTAATGTAGGGATGAGGGTGCATCAACACCTTTGCAAGATTCGATAATCACGAGGTCCATTATTTAATGAAAACAACAGTTTTTTCCCTTTTTTTTTCCTTTAGAGATGTTATATAAACTGTTACGTTGTTAAAACTTCATCTGTTCCAGCTTGACTGTAAAACTGAAGCTGCTCAGTCCCAGAAACACGCTGCCACCTGAACACATCACCCCGAGTCCGTCTGCAGCTGCCTGGAACAGCTCAACCATCACAGATAAGAAACTTACCACGTCCAAAATGCCGTACACAAACAGGTCCATCTGGACCAGAGTGGTCCTGGTCCAGTTCTTTACTGGCCGCATGATTTGTAAAACTTTATTTGTTCTGGTCAGGTTCAAGTATTCCAGCAGAGCGTGGTACGAGCAGCCTGACATCTGGCTGCTGCAAACGCCTGCAGAGAAGAGTTCAGGGTCGAGGAAAACCAGAATCACAACTTCCAACTTTCTACATCCCATCATAAGCAATCATAAGAGTTAATAACTCACCGAATAAAGCAAGAAAAGCCAGAGTCCTGAGAGCTGCCATGCTGTTCGCCTGCAGCTCAGTCCGAGTTAGTCCTTTTAAACCATGCAGCTGCTTACATAAACTAAGAAATGAGACGTAGATTTATCATCTTTTATCGCTCTGTCAAAGTTTAAAGCAGAAGCTCTTTGTTCCCGCGCTCTGTAACAAAATGACATCACACAAATCATCTAAACGTTTCTATTGCTGACCTGCAGCTGCAGCAAAAAAGTCAATATTTCAGTGTAACAGGAGGCGGGAGTGGCTGTTTTCTGTGTGCTGGCTTTACATCGGCTCGGATACACAGAGACAGTTTATTTGTCAGATAGAAACATTTACCTGGTTGTGAGGTTGAGGGTAAAAAAAAGAAAAAGGATGTTAGTTTTACATGTGAAAATCCCAAAACATCCACAACTTTCAGATTCAGTTCTGGTGGGATCTATGACAGAGCGCCAGGGCCACATGGAGAAAAAAACATTTCCTCACTTAAATAAAAAAGTTAAAATAAAGTTGAGTCTTTAATATCGTGAACAAGACCCCGAGATACTTGAACTCCTCCACCTGGGGCAGGACCTCGCTCCCGACCCGGAGAGGACACTACACCCTTTTCCGGGCGAGGACCAGCTTTGGAGCTGCTGATTGTCATCCCGGTCGCTTCACACTCGGCTGCAAATCTCTCCAGCGACAGCTGGAGATCACGGCCCGATGACGCCAACAGAACCACATCATCTGCAAACAGCAGAGACCCGATCCTGAGGCCACCAAACCGGATCCCCTCAACACCTCGGCTGGAGTAGAAATCCTGTCCATAAAGGTTCAGAACAGGATGGGCGATAAAGGGCAGCCTTGGCGGAGTCCAACTCTCACCGGGAATGGATTTGATCTACAGCTGGAAATGCGGACCAAGCTCTGGCACCGGTCGTACAGGGACCGGACAGCTCGAACAAGGGGGTCCGGCACCCCATACTCCTGGAGCACCCCCAACAGGAATCCCCGGGGACACGATAGCCCACAAAGCACATGTAGACTGGTTGGAGAACTCCCATGCCCCCTCCCGGACCCTGAAGAGGGTGTAGAGCTGGTCCACTGTTCCACGACCAGGACGAAAACCACACTGCTCCTCCTCAATCCGAGGTTCGACTGTCCGACGGACCCTCCTCTCCAGTACCCCTGAATTAGGGATGGGCGATATGGACTAATGACCTTCTCTTATTTATCCGCTATCACATTTTATTATTCTGTCCTTTCTTCTTCCCCTCCCCTATACATTCGACCCTGATCCTAGTCCCACCAGCTTCTCCCATTTATTCCTCCAACTTTCTATTAAACAAAGAAACACAACCTGAATTGTCATCCACATAACAAATTCAATTGTTATCGTGGGAATTTTTTGACATATATCGCACACGATAAAAACGCCCACCCACCCTAATAGACTTCACCAGGCTGAGGCTGAGAAGTGTGACCCCCCTGAAGTTGGAACACACCCTCCCATCCCCCTTTTTGAAGAGGGGGACCACCACCCCAGTCTGCCAGTCCAGAGGTACTGCCCCCGATGTCCACGCGATGCTGCAGAGGCGCGTAAGCAAAGACAGCCCCACAGCATCCAGAGCCTTCAGAAACTCCGGGCGGATCTCATCCACCCCAGGGGCCCGGCCACCGAGGAGCTTTTTGACTACAGTACCTCAACGACCTCAGCCCCAGTGATAGAAGAGCCCCCCCTGAGTCCCCAAACTCTGCTTCCTCCTCGGAAGGCGTGTTGGTGGGATTAAGGAGGTCTTCGAAGTATTCCCTCCATCGGCCCATGACGTCCCGAGTCGAGGTCAGCAGCCCCCCCCATCTCCACTGTACACAGTGATGATGGTGCACTGCTTCCCCCTCCTGAGCCGCCGGATGGTGGACCAGAAACGCCTCGAAGCCGTCCGGAAGTCGTTCTCCATGTCCTCACCGAACTCCTCCAATGTCCGAGTTTTTGCCTCAGTGACCACCAGAGCCGCGATCCGCTTGGCCCCCCCGATACCCGTCAGCTGCCTCAGGAGTCCCACAGGCCAGGACGGCCCGGAAGGACTCCTTCAGTCCCCCAGACCAGGACGGCCCCGTAGGACTCCTTCTGTCCCACAGGCCAGGAAGGCCCGGTAGGACTCCTTCAGTCCCACAGGCCAGGAAGACCCGGTAGGACTCCTTCAGTCCCCCAGGCCAGGACGGCCCCGTAGGACTCCTTCAGTCCCCCAGACCAGGACGGCCCCGTAGGACTCCTTCAGTCCCACAGACCAGGACGGCCCCGGTAGGACTCCTTCAGTCCCACAGACCAGGAAGACCCGGTAGGACTGCTTCAGTCCCACAGACCAGGAAGACCCGGTAGGACTCCTTTAGTCCCCCAGACAAGGAGGACCCGGTCGGACTCCTTCAGTCCCACAGACCAGGACGGCCCCGTAGGACACCTTCAGTCCCACAGACCAGGACGGCCCGGTAGGACTCCTTCAGTCCCACAGGCCAGGACGGCCCGGAAGGACTCCTTCAGTCCCACAGGCCAGGAAGGCCCCGTAGGACTCCTTCAGTCCCACAGACCAGGAAGACCCGGTAGGACTCCTTCAGTCCCCCAGACCAGGAAGACGCGGTAGGACTCCTTCAGTCCCACAGGCCAGGATGGCCCGGTAGGACTCCTTCAGTCCCACAGGCCAGGAAGGCCCGGTAGGACTCCTTCAGTCCCCCATACCAGGAGGACCCGGTAGAACTCCTTCAGTCCCACAGATCAGGAAGACCCGGTAGGACTCCTTCAGTCCCACAGGCCAGGAGGGCCCGGTAGGACTCCTTCAGTCCCACAGATCAGGAAGACCCGGTAGGTTCCTTCAGTCCCACAGGCCAGGAGGGCCCGCTAGGACTCCTTCAGTCCCACAGACCAGGACAGCCCGGTAGGACTCCTTCAGTCCCCCAGACCAGGAAGACCCGGTAGGACTCCTTCAGTCCCACAGACCAGGAAGACCCGGTAGGACTCCTTCAGTCCCACAGACCAGGAAGACCCGGTAGGACTCCTTCAGTCCCACAGACCAGGAAGACCCGGTAGGACTCAGATGATTACACACATTTTCCACTTAATAAATTTAAATGTTATTAAATTCTATTTAAATGTAAAAACTCAAGTTATTTGATAATTGAAAGAAGTTTTTAACCTCATTTTTTATTTACTCATCAAAATCATTTATTATTGTTTCAAAAATATTTCTTTCCAGTACTTCTGTTATCATGTTTTACTTATATGAATATTTCCCTTGAATTCAAGATATTAAAGCAAACTGTACAATCATGTGATTTTCTTTTCAGGGACAAAAAGTATCAGTATTGATGAAAAAATACGATAAACTACTGGTATCAAATCGACAGGAAAAATTTCTGTATCGTCCATCCCTACTTAAAGCTCAGCCTTAATCCCAGTTCCTTCCTTTGGCACAATCACAGGTGTCCGTCCACGTCAGGGAGGCCTTTAACGAACCAAAAGACTCTTATTTTCTCTTATATTCATACGAGTATCCAAATAATGATGATGATGATGATGAGATTAAAGTTGAGTTTCTTCATTCTTTCTAACAAACTGTTTGCAACACGAAGGTTGAGCAACATTTATTTCCCACAATGATTTATTCCAAACAAAACTGAAGCTGAAAACAATGATAATCTGGCAAAAAATATACATTCCCTTGAATCACTGAAGTGTAAAAAATCCCCCCGCCCCTGTTTAAATCAGGTTAACTCATAAAGAACTTTCCCTGCAGATGCAGATGTAAAACTCCTGGACTGATGGGGGTCAGGCGTGCACATCTGTGGGCAGCTGGAAGCCTTTAAAGGTGTAGAAGGAGACGTCTCCGTGGTCGACGACGGCGAAGACGACGGGGACGTCTCCGCTCTGGAAGGCCAGCAGCTTGATGGCTCGTAGGTCGGGCACGGGACCGTCGAAGCTGATGTTCAGGAAAACAGAAAAAAGCCACAAATGTGAGATGAAATCATCAAAAAGAATCAATCATCCTGCTGCGGCCTCGTCAGAGCAGGAATAAAAGATGCGAGACAAAAGGCAGCAAGCCGATCCTGAGCAAACACACTCGGGCTGAGTTTACTTACCTGCACACACACATGCGAGCGTACGGTTTTCCCGGCTTGCTTTTCTTGAAGTCAGCCACCGAATCGGGCTGGTAAACATTGAAACAAATCCTCCACTCCGACGAAGCTTTTAACCTGCAGGGACAAAGGACACGAGCTTCTCCTGAATGATCTTTCCCCATCAAAGCGTCATTCATCACTCTCAGTGTGCTCGAACACAGAGGCGGCGATGAGCGGCGGAGCCGAGGCTTTGCGGCGTTGCATATGAAAGATGGAACAGTGACAACAGCTCGCATCCTATCCCATTCATCTTCATCGTCTAATTACAAAGAACAGAAACTCTCAGCGCGAGGTCGTGTTCGGTATTATGATACAGACGGCGATAATGAGGAACGCACACGAACACGTCCCCGATGCTCACTTTTAACTGCTGACAGGACAAAAACCACAAGCTGAAAGTAAAAGCAGATAAAGCTTAGAGCAGGGGTCCGCAACCTCCGGCTCTGGAGCCAAAAGTGGCTCTTCGGCTTTCCACACTGGCTCTCGATAACTTTGACTAAAAATACTGATATCTACCAACTAATATTTTTAAATATATACAATAAAATTGTAGGTTTTGGTCGTGTTTTTTCATGGAATAATCGTGTTGAATTTGCACAACAAAATGACACTAAAAGTACCAGTAGCTACATTTTTATTTATCTATTTAATAGGGATGCGCAATATAATCAGCCCCCTATCAGTATCGGCCTTAAAACTGAGTATCGGACATTGGCCACCCCACCGATATTTAACCAATATTTAACCGATCACTGTTTCTAAAGTCTAAAAAAAAAAACAAAAACTTCTTCTTCTCTTTCAAAAACTTCTTTTTTACAGATTTTAAAACAACTTAAGACTATCATGGGTGGGAAAAAATATTGATACACTGAAATATCACAATATTTTCATATGCTGATATATTGACATTTAAAAACGCGGTATCAATCTATTTTACGAACGAAATCTTGCGATATTTTATCGTTCTGTTACGAAATCTCGCGAGAATTCACAAAAATTTCATATTTTCATATGCCGATATCATATTGACATTTAAAAACGCAGCATCGATCTATTTTACGAATAAAATCAGGCAATATTTTATCGTTCTGATGTGAAATCTAGCAAGAATTCACATCATATTGTCAGATTTTGTAACAGAACGAAGACATCTTGCTAGATTTTGTAAGTAAAATAGACTGATACTGCGTTTTTCAATATCGATTTGATATTGGCATATGAGATATCGCGATATTCCAGTGTATTGATATCTTTTTGGAAATGGATAACAAAATGCTATAAGCAATGACTGCTTATTTTTTTCAGCTTTAACATCGGTATCGATATCGGTTATTGGCCACATGCGTTTTAAACTATCAGCATATCGGATATCGGCCAAAAATCTAATATCGTGCATATCAGATGCTGATATTATATGATATCAGCATATGAAAATATTGTGATATTTCAGTGAATCGATATTTTGTCCCCACTCCTAGTCTTTAGAAGTTTTAAAGTCTGTAATAAAAAGTTCTTGAAGAAAAAGAAGAATAGGTATGTTTTTTTAAAAAAAAGACTTTAGAAACAGCGGGCTGATCGGTTAAATATCGGTTAATATCAATGAGGTGGCCGATGTCAGATTCTCAGATTTAAGGCCGATATCAATAGGGGCCGATTATATCGTGCATCCCTACGTTTTATCTTTATCTTTCTCATAGCGGAGGGGCAACAACCATTAAAATGCTCCATAACAAGTGTTTAATAAGTGCTTTTAATCCAGACTCAGACTCGGAATCCCATCATTAAATTTCATGATCACTCATGTTTCAACATCCCTTTCAGTTATAAGATCAAAGCCTGCCACAAAGCCAGCAGGGATGATAAGACCTGAAAGAGCTTTGATGATGCGTGGGTACAGCAATTATTCCTGACAACCTCGTTTCCCGTAAATCAGAAAGTTCTCGCAGCAAATTTGATGTCATTATTTCTGCATACAGCTGCTTTCTTTATGGGATTTTATATAAAAATCGTAGAAATAGCCAAACATGCGTCACTTTCACATGACAGCTAATAAATCATTAAATGCTGCAGCTGCTGGTTAAAAAAAAGGAGAAACTCAATAAAAATGTTAAACAAGCAAATACATGCAGGGGCAAGACTACCTATAATAATTATATTAATTAAAGGCAACTGGTCAAAAAGTCTCCTGATAACCCACGGCTCGTATTTTCTGGTCTTTTTCCAGAGTGAAGCTCTAGTTCTGGGAAAAACCCGCATCTACAGACTTCTAGAGGCGGTTTTTGGAGAGTGAAGCCTGGAGAGCGACGCTGGTGGAAACTCTGCTGCTTGTGTGGAGAACCATTACAACCCCCGATGTGGTCCAGGACATGTTTGTCCTCAGGCTTCAAAACAAATGTGGACAAACGTGTCCCAGACCGTCTCCAAACGTAGCCTGAACCATCGGATCTGACTGCATCCTCGCACATGCAATCGTGTTAAAACTGTGTCACATTTCGCCCAGTTTTAACACAAACTACACCAACAAATTAACTTTTTTACAGGATAATTAGTTTTGTGAATAATCTGAAGGCTGTTTTTAGTTTAGATCAGGGATGGGCATATCGATACCCTGGAGTCAATACTTCAATATCAGCCAAAGTATCAGACTTAATACTATTTTAAAAACTTAGATACCACCATACAGACACAAATTATGCAGGTTTCAGCAAGTTAACTTTAAAACCTTTATAAATCAAATTTAAGACCAACATGATGCATCATTAGAAACACTCAAATAATCCCAGAAATTCAAAATAAGGATGGGACTTGCTATATATATATATATATATATATATATATATATAAAAAATCTAAATAATTACAGGGTTTATAAGTTATCGATCTTGATTAATCGCATGACAGTAATTGCCCCCAAAAGTAACTTTTTTAGAAAATGGATTTTAATGGACAACTGCATCAAATAATAGGCACAGACAGACACTAATATTAACTCAAGCACTACTCAAGAAAAATGCATTAAACTGTATTTATTAGGGAGGCACGATATTGGAATTTTGGCCGATATCCGATATGCTGGCATGTTAAAAATCATGTGGCTGATAACAGATATTGATACCGGTATTAAAGCTGAAAAATAAATGATGTCATATTCATTCCTTGTGCAAAATTAGAAAAAACCCTCAACTTGTGTTCATGTAGAACAAGTCAAGCTTAATGACAGTTGTTCACAAAACTAAGAGGATATGTGCGTTATATCCTTGAGAAGAGAGAGAAAAAAAGATAATACCCATAAACGGGAAATTTGGTTATTTACACAAATGAGCGTGTATAAACTCTGTTCACACCAAACATGCTAAAACAAACTGTCTTTAGAAGTTTTAAGGTCTAAAAAAGAAGTTTTTAAAGAAGTTTTTTTTTTTTAAATTAAGATTTGTCTCGATCAAATTTAAGACGGATTAAAAAATTACCCCTTTTAAGACCTTTTAAGGCCTTAATTTTAAGTAGGGATGTACGATTTTGGAATTTTGATAGATATCTGACATATCGATATTTTAAAAGTCTGGTGGCCGATAACCGATGTCGTTACCGATATTAAAGCTGGAAAAAAGAAAGCAGCCATTGCAACTAGCAGTTTTGTTATCCGTTTCTGACACTCTTAAAAATAGGGATTGGAAAAAATATCGATACAATGAAATTTTGCAATATTTTCATATGCCGATATTAAATCGATATTTAAAAACGCGTTATCTATTTTACTGAGAAAATCTTGCGAAATTTCATCTTTCTGTTACAAAATCTCGCGATATTTCGTGAATTTTTGCAAGATTTGCAACAGAACGATGAAATATCACGAGATTTCGTCGGTAAGATAGATCAATACCACTTTTTAATACACCAACATATGAAAATTTCTCAAAATTTTCATGAATTCTTGCGAGATTTCCTAACAGAACGATGAAATATTGTGAGATTTCATTAGCAAAATCAATCGATACCGCATTTTTAAATATCAATATGATATCAGCATATGAGAATATCGCGATATTTCTGTGTATCAATATTTTTTCCCAACCCTAGACTTTAGAAGCTTTAAAGTCTGTACAAAAGTTTTTGAAGAAGAATAAGTAGTTTTTGTTTTTTTACTTTCAAACAGCGGTTAGATTTCGGTTAAATTTCGGTGGGGTGGCCGATGTCCGATACTCAGTTTTAAGTCTGATACAGGCCGATACCGATAGGGGGCGATTAAAATGAAATGAAATGATTATAATGAAATGAAATGAAGTGAAAAATACTTTATTTAGCCCAGAAGGGAAATTCAGTTATATTATATAATTAATTATATATTATATTAATATATTATATTATAATATTATATTAATATATTATTATATTATTAATATAATATATTATTATATTATATTAATATATTATAATATATTATTAATATATAATATATATATATATATATTATATATTGTTATAATATATATATATATATATATATATATATATATATATATATATATATATATTAATATATAATATATTATTAATATAATATTAATATAATATATTGTAATATATTATATTAATATATTATAATATATAATATAATATCGTGCATACCTACTTTTAAGTTCAGAATTTTAGACATTTTGAGACTTTTTAAGACCCTGCAGGAATTTTGTTGAGGCAATGAAATTATGTACGAAACCAGCGAGAGCTTACAGCTTCTGTGTCACATGATCATATTAGATTATCTGATGTCATGATGAGGTTTTGATTTTTCAGTGGTTTGATCTTGGTTCTTGCACACTATGTTTTAGTTTATTCATTATATAACTACTATATTTATATTTGAACATTTTCCATTAAATAAATTTAAATAATCTTAAAGCCTGTAGTTGAATTATTTGATCATTTAAGTTTTTTTTTTTTATCTTTTCGTTGAATTTACTCATCAATATAATTCGTTATTGCTTTAAAAGTGTTTCTTTCCAGCACTTATGTTCTCAGTTTTATTTATATTGCCCTTGCAATAAAGATATTAATGTAAAATGTACAATCGGTATTTTAAGGGGACAAAACGTATCTGTATTGATATCAATAAAAAAAGTAAAACTAATAGTATTGTATTGACAGGAAACATTTTGGTATCACCCATCCCTAGTTTAGATCTCCTCAACATGATTGATTTGAGCTAAGTGAAAGTTTTTCTTCAATTTTAAAGGTACAATGTGTAAAAAATTAAGGGTCAATGGCAGAAAAATGTGATATATAATTAAAACTATGTTTCTATTGATGTGTAATTGCTGCACTAGAACAGCTGTCATATGTTTATTTTCTTAGAATGAGTCATTTATATCCACTTGCTGGGCGGTGCACATATGGAGGCTGCCATATTTGTTCCACCATTTTTACTACAGTGTCCCTGAATGGACAAAACAATGTGAGTGAAGTAAGAACTTTAAAACTGCTGTACTAGCTTTGTTTAATGAGAGTTAGAGACTGTTTGGGATCAGTAATGTCTAAAAAGACGTTAAAAACAAAGATATAGAAAACATCTTTTCTTTCAAATACCCATCTTTACCACTAGATGTCAGTAATTCTTGTATACTGTACCTTTAAACACAAGCGTATTTAGCGAGTACAGGACATAAATGCGTTTCCGTTCATCTTAATCGTGTGAAGTGGTACCTGGATGCCCCCTCCAGCAGGTCTGAGGACTTGACCGCTGTGATTTTATCCAGCAGCTCGGCTGGAATAAAACAGACATGTCCGTTAATGACGTTCAGATGACGTCATCGTCCAGCTCCGGGCCGTCAGAGACTCACCGGTGGAGGCTGGCTGTGTGGGGTCATGTAAAGGTGCGACCTCCCTGTTCCACAGGTGAGCCGGTCGGCCTCCGCGCTCCGCCTGCCGCCTCGCCAGCAGCTCCCGATACTCCGCCCAGTTCCTGCACCGTTGAACCTGAAAGCAGCTGGGATGAGAACCAGGCTTCCACGCCGTCTCTTCCCGTTTCCCGCCGCTACCAACCTCCTTGTCTTTGTTGACGTCCCGCCGGCGCCTGCGTTTGTCCTCTTCCCGCCTCCGCTCCTTCTTTGACATGTGGATCTTCCGCAGGTTGATCCTCTTCGTCCAGGAGGCCACGTTACAGACGCCCACGCTCAGATCTCCCGGCAGCAGCGAGGGGTCTGGAGGGGCCAGGCTCCGGCCGTGCTTTCTGGAGCCCAGGTCCGGGAAAGCGATGGCCCTGAAGTCCCAGCGCGAGGAGCCTGAGACGGAGGCGTGAGCGGATCCTGGTCCGGGATCCTCCGTCACCCACCAGGTCCTGCCGGATCCTGCATCTGCAGAGCCACCAGAGCCAGTCTGGGCCTCAGGGGTCTCTGCAGGAGTCAGGTGGGACCCCCCCTCATCTCTGCTGCAGCTCTCCACCTCCATTTCCTCCATCGTGGATTTTCCTGGTGCGTCAGTGCGACTGCAGACGGTTAAGTTCAGTTAGGACTAGTTCCTGCGACGTGCAGCAGATAAACAACTGCATCTCTGCAAGCTGAGGATCTTACGCATGTCTACCTGCATGTGGGCGCGGGGCTGGCGCTCCGCTTCCTCTTCAGCGGTCTGTCCGCTCTGTCACGCAACCACGCCAGGTTCAGCTGTTTCTCGTAGGACGAAGCCTCCGAACTGGAAGAAGCCAAACACAGCACACACAGTGAGCTAGAACCCGGACCTCCACGGCGGAGGAGCCGTCCTAACAGGATTATGTCTGAATCCTGCAGAATATTCACATGTAAAAGCAGCAGAAGGAACCAAGTTAGCGGTGGCTTTAATTCCATTTAGCTGAGCTGGCACGGTGGTCGGGTTACTACAGGCTGTCCCGACTTAATGGATCCCATTAACGAAGTCAGCCATGGTCACAAAAACACTTCTAAGATTAAGGCCATTGAGGAAAGACAAAAATTCTGAGAAAAAAGTCCAAATTTCGACTTTTTTCAAAATTTTGACAAAAAATAAAAAAAAAATCCCCAATTTTTTTTAAAGGTACAGTATGTAAGAATTACTGACATCTAGTGGTTAACATGGGTACTGCAAGGAAAGATGTTTTCTTTCAAATTACTTCATATTCTAAGCACTGTAGTGAATGTATGGTGGCTGTTAGTGGTCAAAATTCTCCCAGACATACATATGTTTTTATCTGGAGTGGATCCAGTGGTCTCAGGTGCAGCTATGACTGAACTATAAGTAACTACTTTTTTAAGTCTTTTAAGACTTTACTGATCCCAAACAGTCTCTAACTCCCATTAAACAAAGCTGGCACAGCAGTTTTAGCAGTTTTAAAGTTCACAGGGTTCAGACTTCACACTCATGCTTTTGTTCATTCAGGGACACCGTAGTAAAAATGGTGGAACAAATATGGCAGCCTCCATATGTGCACTTCCCATTAAGTAGATATAAATGACTCATTCAAAGAAAATAAACATATAATAGTTATTCTAGCGCAGCAATTACACATCAATAGAAACACAGTTTTGAATTATATATCACATTTTTTTTGCCACTGACCTTTGATTTTTGACATACTGTACCTTTAATGTTTTGGAAAGAAGTCAGAATTCTGACTTTTTTCAGAAATTGACAAAAAAAATTTTTAAAAATCCCGAATTCTTTTTTAATGTTCTGGAAAAAAGCCAAAATTCTGACTTTTTTTCTCCGAATTCTGACTTTTCTTAGCATTTTTTTTTCTCCAGTGGTCCTAATCGTCCTCCGTACACTTCCCTCTGGCCGGCTGCCCAGGTTCATTAAAGACCCCAAAGAGGGTTTGGATTTTTTTTCCTTTCATGTGGGGAAACAACTGTGAATATTTGACCAGTTTTAAAGTTCCCCACGCTTGCTCGGTGAGGAGCTCAGTGTCCGACTGCAAGTTTCTCTCCTCCCAGTTTGGCAAAGCATTGCTCCCCCTTCCTTCATCCACTCGACAGAGTTGCCCTCCAGCTCACTGAAAACGGACGACAGTGGAACTGAACTCCACGATTACACAGGACGTAACTCTGGAAAGGCAGTTTATTTCACCGTTTAGCTATAAATGTCTCTCATCACGCACTTTACAGAAACGTCTGCGGTGGAGTAAATTATCAAGGAGTAAGATCGTAACCGATAAAATAGGGGTGGAAGAAAAAAAGTATTTATATACAATTTTTTTGTTTTATGATTTTTAAAATCTGGATTATTGTAGGTAATATTTAGGGATGCACGATATAATCGGCCCACTGTCGGTATCGGCCTATATCGCCCTAAAACCTGAATATCGGACATCGGCCACCCCACCAATATTTAAAGAAAACGATCAGCCCGCTGTTTCTAAAGTCTAAAAAAAGACAAAAAAACCCTTCTTCTTCTTCAAAAACTTCTTTTTTACAGACTTCAAAACTTCTAAAGACTAGGGGTGGGGAAAAAATGTCGATACACTGAAATATTGCGATATTTTTATATGCTGATATCATATTGACATTTAAAAATGCAGTATAGATCTATTTTAATAACAAAATCTCGCGAGAATTCACAAAGATTTCGCAATATTTTCATATGCTGATATCATATTGCCATTTTAAAAAACAGTATCGATCTATTTTACTGACGAAATCTCGCAAGAATTCATAAAACATCATGAGAGTTCGTAACAAACGATGAAATCTTGCAAGATTTTGTAAGTAAAATAGGTCAACACTGCATTTTTAAATATCGATTTGATATCAGCATATGAAAATATCGTGATATTTCAGTGTCTCAGCATTTTTTCCCACCTCTATTTTTCAAGGTACGGATAACAAAACTGCTATTTGCAATGACTGCTTATTTTTTTCAGCTTTAATATCGGTATCAATATCGGTTATTGGCCACATAAATTTTAAAATATCGGCATATCCGATATCGGCCAAAATCCAATATCGTGCATCCCTAGTAATATTTATTTCTTTAATCAAATTCAGTTGGAGGGAATCCCCCAAAATAACAGAATGTATGATAATCAATATATTATATGATTTTACACAGATTCTAAAATCTCATCTTCAAACCTTAAATGCCCTGAAATACATCCCAGATTTTTCCAAATGATCAGTGATGAGAAGATGGTGACCAGTCCAACTACCTAGTTGTCCCAGTTTGTGACAGAGACCAGAATCTTCTACTGGTCCGTATCTGACATGATTTTACCTGCTGAATCCAGGTGTGCTACGACGCCAGATTCCTTCACATTTCCCTCCATGTAAAAGCTTCATGTCTCTGATGTAACCGACATAAACTCAACTCATCCCGTCTCGTAAAGCGTTTTCTGACAGTAAGGCGGCTCCAGATGTGGCGTTCCTAACTTTTCCACTGGTGAAACCATCAGTTTGGAGCATCAGAGTGAAAAGTGAGCAAAACTCACAAAACTTTCCGTTTATTTAAAGCCGTCGTGTTGCCGCGGAGACAGAAAAGCAGACAGAGGGATGCTCTGCTCTGAACGGGACACAAAAGTTACCTGGGATCAAACCTGTGCACCACGTAGCCCAGCCTCTTCAGATGCCCGAACACCTTTCAGATAAAAAATAAATAAAAATGCAGTTTTTATTCTGGTTAAGTGTTTCATTCATAGCTTATAAAATGCATTTAAAGACTAGTAGTAAGTGCACCTGATACTGCTGCAGGCTCACGGAGTCTGCAGACAGAAACCTCTCGTACCCGTCCTGGATGGAGAGTGGAAGGTCCCGATAAAACACCTGCAGGTTTCCCTGTTCACATACGACCAGTCAGCCACAATATTGTCAATAATGACTTTTAACGTGTTAAATTAAACAGAAATAATGAAGGGCTTTATGTTGGTAAACCGCAGCAGGTTTCATCTGTCACTCACACACTCCATCAGGTAAAGCGCCTCCTCAGGGAGAAGATACTGCTTGTTATTGGCAGAGAATCCCATCGTCTGCCAAAACTTCCCCTTTAAAAGACAAATGAAAACAGGTATCAGATTTATACTGAAGTTATTACAAATTACACGTGGTCCCGCAGAGAAGAAGCAGAAACGAAGGGGAGATGAAGGAGACAAAGGAGAGATGAGGGAGAGAAGAAGCAGAAACGAAGGGGAGATGAAGGAGACAAAGGAGAGATGAAGGAGAGATAAAGGAGAGACGAAGGAGAGACGAAGGAGAGACGAAGGAGAGACGAAGGAGAGACGAAGGAGAGACGAAGGAGAGATGAAGGAGAGATGAAGGAGAGATGAAGGAGAGACAAAGGAGAGACAAAGGAGAGACGAAACGGAGACAAAGGAGAGACAAAGCAGAAATGAAGGAGATGAAGCAGAAAAGAAGGAGAGATAAAGGAGAGATGAAGGAGAAATGAAGCAGAAACGAAGGAGAGACAAAGGAGAGAGACGAAGGAGATGAAGGAGAGACGAAGGAGAGAAAGTAGAGATTAAGGAGAGATGAAGGAGAGACGAAGGAGAGACGAAGGAGAGACAAAGGAGAGACAAAGGAGAGACGAAGGAGATGAAGGAGAAACGAAGGAGAGAGAAAGTAGAGATTAAGGACAGATGAAGGAGAGACGAAGCAGAGACGAAGCAGAGACGAAGGAGAGACGAAGGAGAAACCAAGGAGAGACAAAGGAGACGAAGGAGAGATGAAAGAGACAAAGGAGAGAAGAAGGAGATGAAGGAGAGACGAAGGAGATGAAGCAGAAACGAAGGAGAGAAAGTAGAGAGTTGAAGGAGAGATGAAGGAGAGACGGAAGGAGAGACGAAGGAGAGACAAAGGAGAGACGAAGGAGATGAAGCAGAAACGAAGGAGAGAAAGTAGAGATGAAGGACAGATGAAGGAGAGACGAAGCAGAGACGAAGCAGAGACGAAGGAGAGACGAAGCAGAAACCAAGGAGAGACAAAGGAGACGAAGGAGAGATGAAAGAGACAAAGGAGAGACAAAGCAGAAATGAAGGAGATGAAGCAGAAACGAAGGAGAGACAAAGGAGAGACGAAGGAGAGATGAAACGGAGAGACAAAGGAGAGACAAAGCAGAAATGAAGGAGATGAAGCAGAAACGAAGGAGAGACAAAGTAGAGACGAAGGAGAGATGAAGCAGAAACGAAGGAGAGAAAGTAGAGATGAAGGAGAGATGAAGGAGAGACAAAGCAGAAATGTAGGAGAAATGAAGCAGAAATGAAGGAGAAACGAAGGAGAGACAAATCGGAGGGAGAAAAAAATCATTTTCTAGGACATTTACTCCTTTTCTCATTTTCCATGTGTTTTCCATGACTGGAAAAATGTTCATTCATCCTCCAGGTTTTCCAGGACGCCTGGGAACCCTGAGTATCGTTTCATTATCAGCATTTTCATCTCATTTTAACGAATACTCCCATAAAGAGGCTGCAGTTTCACGTTTCTCTGACATCATACAGGCCAAGTCAGACGAGCAGGAAGGACAGAACTCACAGCTGGAGACTGAAGCTCCACGATCCGGTCACCTGGAATCCACGTGGCTTTAACCAGGTTTCCTCTGCAACGACATAAAACCGGACAGCGTCCGTCTCACGCCTGGAAACAAACCTGACTGCTGCACTCATAGAAATTTATTCACATTTGTCTTGTTTCTTTTTATAAGAGAAAAATCAGTTACGAAAGCTAAAAATCACAACGAATACGTCTCATGTTAGAGTACGACTGCCAACACTGGCTGCTCCCCTCATGCTGCATTCAAGGACAGCCAAAGCGCACACAGAAACTTGAAACGTGAGCTGCTTGAAGTCTTTGAATGCATCACTGAGGGCATACAGCATAAGGAATGGGACAGGCTACGCGCGAGTTAACACCAACCACACGAACTCACAGCCTCTCCACTCTCTCCTCTGATACGAGGCTCCAGTGTTCATCCAGGCTCTGCTGCAGCCGCCGCCGCTGCTCCTCCGAGCCGTCGGGGTAGAAGTCCTTCTGTCCTCTGACGGGGAGTTTATGACTCCTGGAGCGAGCGGCAAACAGCTCGCATGGGCTGCAAGTTCAAGGAAAAGCAAAACTTTCAGGCCAAAGATGATGAGAGCTGCTCAGCGTCTCTAAATGCTGAAAACGAAGCTTCAGAAATTCCTTCAGTCGGACATTTTATGCACCGTCCTTTACGGAAGGAAGAGGAATCTCTCTGACTCACATTTCTGTTTTGGCTGCAGCATTTAAAACAACAGTCAGGGAAAAAATATCGATACACTGAAACATCGCGAGATTTTCGTATGCTGATATCACATTGATATTTAAAAGTGCGATATTGATCCATTTTACCAACAAAATCTTGCGAGATTTCGTCATTCGGTCACGAAATCTCGCATTTTTTCGTGAAATCTCGTGAGATTTCGTAAGATAACGATGAAATCTTGCGAGATTTCGTTGGTTAAATAAATCAATACGGCATTTTTAAATATCTATATGAAATCTGCATACGAAATTATCGCGATATTTCAGTGTATCGATATTTTTTCCCCAGCCCTAGTTTTTATACTTATTTGAATCCATGTAGACTAATGTGTGCAGGCAGAACGTTCAATCTATCAGTCCATTCCAGGGGCACTAAGAATTTCATCATCATCATAATAATAATACTAATAATTATCACCATTATCATTATTATGATTATAAATTAATTAAATCAAAACAATAAATAAATAAATATCATCTAATAATAATAATTATTATTATTCCTCCAATCGTAATTCCAGCACTAAGGCTGCCCCAACCCCACTTTTTTAACTTCTGATACCAATACCAAAACCACAGGTCAAGTATGCCTGATATAGATACTAAGCTGTGTTTTGGGCTAAACTGATCATCTATAGCGCTGTGCGATATACTTATATGATATCACAATATATTTATATGAGAGAGATGTAATATTTACACGTATCGTTATATCGATATAACGTATCGTTATATCGGTATATCGCAGTATTGTTGTGCAAAATTTTTTGCTTTATTTTTTCACAATGACCCGGCTGCACCTCGACTGACTATGAAATATCGCAATATTTTCATATGCTAATACCATATCTATATTTTAAAATGCGGTATTGATCTATTTTATCAATGAAATCTCGTGAGATATCGTTTTGTTACAAAATCTCATGAGATTTCACGAAACCGCACATGAAATCTTGCTGTATTTTGTGAAATCTCATGAGATTTTGTAACAAAACGATATCTCACGAGATTTCATTGATAAAATAGATCAATACCGCATTTTAAAATATAGATATGGTATGTTTGATATGAAATGAAACTTTCAGACAAATTAGTGTAAAAATACTGGTATATGTTGTATATCGTCATCTAAAATAAATATATCATGATATAACATTTGGTCTATATCGTCCAGCCCTAATTATCTATATTGGAGCTGATAATTGATTATATTCTTGTTTTATGTTCTGTATGTCTGTTTTGTGGAACCTCACCTCTAAAATTCAGAACAGTCAAGTTCACTCACATGGCAAAGGATACGCTTCATTCATTAAACAGTAGTATCAGATTGGTATCGGCCGATACGCTCAGCCCAGGTATCGTATCATATTGGATTGGAAAAAACTGGATGGGTGCGTCTCTGAAGATAAATTACTGAGGTTCAAACTGAGCTTTAGAATGAGGAAAAAAATGGGATTTAATGGTTGTTGGTCTGAGTATTTACTGGGATTTTAACACAACCATCTTTAAGAAGAGAAAATATCCAGCTGTAGAGGACATTTCCACAACACAACACAGAGGGGGACAGAGAGCCAAGAATTCACTACAGACTACTAAAAACTCCCAAAACATGCAAAGATACCTTTTCTGTCACAGCATCTCTTCTGAAAATAATCGCTTCTATAGCTACTAATCTGATTAACTGCGTTTTAATAACAATTAAATTACGTTTAACTGTATCTGCTGTTAGCTGACAGCGTTAAATGAAACTGTTCCTCCACCATGTGCACAAGGAAACAGTCCCGTAACAGAAAACACGTGACAAACAGTCACACAGGGAGAAAACACCACATGAATTTAGCTAATTATATTCATTAAATATGTCATTGTAGTAAAGAGAAGCTAAGACGAACCTCAGGACTTCGCTGTAGAACTTCGTTTCGGTGTCCGTCATGTTTTTGTCCGCCATGACAGCCACCGGCTGCCTGCAGCTGTCCTCCTCTGGGTCCTAATGCCCGTTATATCAGTTAGGTTAGGTTACTACGCACACATGACCAGCAGAGGGCACTAAACCCCTCAAAGGTATATATATATATATATTATATATATATATATAATAAAAAAAAATAATAGATAGATAGATAGATAGATAGATAGATAGATAGATAGATAGATAGATAGATAGATAGATAGAGTTGAGCATCTCTGTAATTTTTACACCAAACAAATGTAATCTGCTGTCAAATAATCAAGTATATGACCTCCTGGTCATCAGGTTCTGCATTTATTAGTGAAGAAAAGCTCATGCTCTTATTTGCTACACGTACAAACTGGTTATAAAGGTCCCACCCTGTTGTTGAAAGCAGGAGATTCTGAGAATGTATGTGTTTACATGTAAAAGTACATGTTAAGTCATATTTAAAACCTGGAAATGTCTGAAAATCCATGCAATTAATTTGATGTAATTCTCTAGGGTGCACTGCTTTCATTGCCGATTTTAAGTCTGGACTAAAAATTATAGGTGTGACATGTTCCTACAGGCCCCTTTCTACATCCCTTCCACATTTCTGATATTAAATCATTTTAACCTTTAAATGTTAACATTATGAACTCCCATACCTGCAAGCGTTGATGCTGTGTTTGGATGTGGATTTAAGTTAATAGTTTTTTATTGCACTGAATAGTGATGCTGGTCATAATTCCATAATGACCAGATTAGGGGCCGACCGAGTATTCGAGAACTCGATTCATAAAATTGCTCAGGCAAAAACTCCTCGAGGATTCGTTTAATTCCTCTTTCTTTTGCGCATCCGCCCGGATGGTTTTTCTGTTGCACAACGTTAACGCAGAACGTTCCGCCCGGACTGTATTTCTGTTGAACATAACAGCTTTATGGTGAAACGTAACTAAAGTGGAGGAGAAAACTGTAGGACCGTACAAACTGACCGAAAAAGAACACAGACCTCTCCGCGGTTCGTACCGCGTGATCCATGACATAAAATATAAGCCTTATTTATTTGTATAATCGTGGTTTGCTGCGCCTGCTCAGTAAGCGTCAAGCGTCCGTCTCCTCGCTCCGTGCCGCGCCCCAAACTTACACCGTTTAACTGTTTAGCGCCATCGCCCCAGCAGCCAGCCCTTCCTCTCTCCTCTAAGGGCAAGTCTGTTCTACAGAGCAGCTTCCAAATCAGCTCATTAGTTCAGATAGGAGGAAATCAGACGTAGAAGTAGCAGAAAGCATCCGGTGACTTTCAATATAAAGCCCCTTCAAGTTTACAGTCGCTGAACTACATTAAACGTTACATTACCAGTGATACCAGGTTAAAAGCTTATCAGAGGTCTCGCAGTTGTTTTTTTTTTTTTTCATAACAATAAATAAATGATTTTTTTTAACTGCTGGAGTCGGTCAGCAGGTGCTGATCATCCTCTCTTGTTAATACATTTATACTGCAGTGTTGTGGACTTGAATTTGTATTTAGGTCCTCTAATGAACGGCCAATTGTTTCCATTTCAGTAAACAGAATTAATTGTGCAGATGTGGAAGCAACAATTACGTTTTTGGCTGAGAAGACGAGAGGGGGGGGCATCAGTGCTGCATTCAGGGAAAACTCAGCACTGTAGAACTCTGAAAGCTAGAAATTCTAGCTCTTACAATCAATTTAAGTTGTGAAACTTAAAAAACGTGCAAAATGTCCAATTTATCCGTACTCGATTAATCGTCAGAAGAATCGCTAGATTACTCGATACAAAAATAATCGATAGTTGCAGCCCTAGACCAGATTGCAGTCAGCATGCCATTATTGGCTTACATTTTTCTCTAAACCGCCCCATTTCAGGAAGGTATGTGATGCTAAATTGGAGTGCATGCAAAATTTGCAGAGAGAAAACAAAAGTTTAAGGTTCGAACAATGTACATAATAGAAGTATAAAAGGCTCCACCACCAGGTGTGACAGTGTGGACTTTTATATCTGCTCCATGAAAAGCTCTTTGACTCTTGTAATTTACACCCCCGCATCATAAGTTTGATCAGGAAACATGACATCCAGTCAATGGTTTATGTGTTAATATTTGCTAAAATGAAAATTCTGCCAAAAGATAGTTTCAAATCAATTACGGTTGATTATATATAGATATATATCATTATTTAATCATTATTCATATAATATGTAAATGATATATATATATAATGGTATCTATTTAAAATATCAACTTAATATCTATCTATCTATCTATCTATCTATCTATCTATCTCTCGCTCTTTCTCTCTCTCTCTCTCTCTCTCTCTCTCTCTCTCTCTATATATATATATATATATATATAAATGTACATGTGTGTGTGTGTGTGTAAATATATATATAATAATTATTTAGTCATTATTTATATATTATATAATATTTCTATTTAAAATATTATTTTAATTAATAAATAATATATATACATATATATATATATATATATATATATAATAACTATTATTTACTCATTATTTATATAATTTATACAAATATATTTATTTAAAATATTGTCTTAGTAAATTTATATATACACACATATATATATATATATATATATATATATATATATATAAATAATCATTATTTGTTCATTATTCATATAATATGTAAATGATATATATAATGGTATCTATTTAAAATATTAACTTAAATACCTATATCTAAATCTCTCTCTCTTTCTATATATATATATATATATATTTATTTATATATGTGTGTTTGTGTAAATATATCTATAATATATAATAATTATTATCTAGTCATTATTTATATGTTATATATCTATTAAAAATATTATTTTTGAAATAAATATAATATAAATATATATACATATATATTTATAATATATAATTATTCAGTCATTATTTATATAATGTATCTAAAATATTATCTTAATAAATTTATATATATATATATATATATAGATATATAGATAATTATTATTTAGTCATTATTTATATAATAAATATAAACATATCTATTTAAAAGATTATCTTAATAAATTATATATATATATATATATGTATATATATATACATACCGGTATCAGCCGATACTGATCCGATACTGTTGAATGAATGAATCGTATACCTTGCTATGTGAGTGAAGGCATCAGGCTTGACATAAATATTCAGCCTCGTTAAAAAAGGTAATAAATGAAAACAGATATAAATGTACTTATTCATCAAATATTTAGCGTACATTAGCAGCAAAAAGAAATAATTTAATGTAAAGTGCCCTGCAGATATTAAAAAATGTAAAACTAGCAACGGCTTAATTAACTTGTTCTTTAACTTTGTACAATGCAAAATGCGAAAATAAAAGTTACAAATATTTGTAAAAAAATAATTACTACCATCAAAAACATGAACATTTGTACTATACAAGCATTTACAATAGCCCCCTTTAGAAACAGGAATACAGTTGCCATGGTTACGCCGCTCAGATTCTTTCTTGAACAGATAGGCCTCAAAGGCCTATTTATGAAATGAGCAACTTCAACTTGAAGGCGGAGCTTGATCACCATAGCAACCTTTCATGCAAATAGGATCCTTTGATGTTGTGACATCATCAGTGACATCACACAGCATAGTATTACTGCATGAGGGGAAATTTTAGCTCATTCCTTTCGGAAATTTGATACAGTCCACACACATCTGCAGCCTGCCGGCGAGAACGTATAACCCCATTTCACCGTTTAACACGAAGTTTGACCCAGTTTACAATGGAAGAAAACAGAAACATCTTTTATTTCAAAGGCACAACCAAAACTTCACCGGCTGAAACTAAAAGCCCTGTTTACAGTTTCAGCTTTTGTGCTCAACTACCGAACTCTGACAAAAACTCATTTAGTCAGACCACCGACTGCTTGAAAAGTGGAGGTAGTGGATTCAGTTTTTGCACTGAGGAAAAAAGATTGGACATGAAGCAGTTTTGGCAGACGAACACGGCCCTCAGCACTGGTCTAAGTGATCCTACATTCTGCTTTGGCACAAAAAGCCCAGACCAGCTGTGTGAGGCCAGCGAAAGCTATGAAAGACCGTCAAAAAGGCGAAGACTTGAGGTCAACAGCCTGGATAAACAGCCAGTAACCGAAAGAAAGGTTACAGCCAAAGAGAAAGAGCGTCTTAAAAAGCACAAGAGGACGCAGTGGGAGAAGAAGGTACGTTTATCAAACACTCAACTGACTCCAGAAGTGGAGAAACAAACGCAGATTGAAAACGTACAACCCCAGACAGTCACTGAAGACTTGAACATGATTAGAAATTCATCTGTGGAGGAAAATCAGCAAATAAAAGAAAATATCTTTTATTTTGAAGGCGCAACAAAAACTTCACAGGCTGAAACTGATGGCCTTGTTAATGGCTTTAGCTTTTGCGCGCAACTACCGAACTCTGCCAAAAACTCATTTAGTCAGACTGTCGACTGCTTGAAAACTGCTGGTAATGGATTAAATTTTCGGATTAATGACAAAAGGTTAGACACAAACCAGTTTTGGCCGACCAGCACCGCCCTCAACGCCTGTGTAAGTGACTCTAAATTCTGCTTTGGCACAAAAGGCTCAAAATCTGAAGAGCCAGTTGTCAGAAGAAAGATTTTGAAGTCCCATCGTAAGAAGCTGACAAGAAATCCATTTTTGAAGGAAAATCAACAAGCAAACACTGAAAACCTTCAAGATGAAAGGAGCCAATTAGAGTGGGGGAGAAATCTTCTAGAGCGGGACAGGAAACAAGTGGAAAAGCAGAAAAAAGACTTGGAGAGGGAGCGAACTAATGTGGAAATCTGCATGGGTCGACTCAACCACGAGAAAAAACGGTTAGAGATGGAGAAAAAAGTGCTTTTAGAAGACAAGCATCTTCTAGAGCGGGAGAGGAAATGGATTCAAAGGAATTTAAGGGATCTTCAAATTGAAAACGAGGCCCTTTCTGAAGCAGCCGACTCAAAAAGAAGTGAGAATCAGGGTCTGTATTACCACATTGAGGATCTGTATAAAACACTAAAACAGAGCGAAATGGAGAAAACAGCATTAAAACAGGAGATTGAGAAGCTTCAGGAAAAGTTGTGTGGAGAAAAAGAAAATTTGAAGAACGTTGATAAGCAAGAAGATGAGGAACTGCAGCTGGAACTCAGAGCGAACCCAGAAAACTCTGATGACTTATTTGATATGATCAAAGCAGAATTTGAGTCTGTTCAAGAGCATAGCAGCAAACTAAAGTCCGAACCTCCGAACCTTCAAGAGAAATCTCTGGAAGAACCCCAACATGATGAGGATGGAGTTGAGTTTTTCAGACAGCAAAATACATCTCTGATGGAAAAAAATAAGGCCTTGGAGAAGGAAGTCCAAGCGCTCACCAAGTGGCTTTGCAATGGCCAGAGAGCAGTGAAGCGCATTCACGAGGCGAGGGACATGGACGTCCAGAAGCTCGAAGCGGACCTTAAATTCGGTGAAGACATGTATGATTTGATGTGGGCTGATTACAACTCTTTGGAACAGCAAAACAAGGAGCTACAAAGACAACTTTGTGCAAAAGAGGAAACCTTGACAGAGAAGCATCTGGAACTCCAAAATGTCTGTGATAAACTCAAAGCAACTGAGAAGCACTTTGAGGTTTTAAAACAAGAAAACACATGTATCACAGAAAAGAACAAGCTATTGGAGGGAGAAGTCAAGGAGCTACAAACAACACTTCTTGAAAAAGAGGCAAATATTCAAGCCAAGTATCTAGAACTCCAAAATGTCTGTGATAAACTCAAAGAAACTGAGAATAACTTTGAGTTTTTAAAGCAGGAAAATACATCTGTAACAGAAAAAAATAAGGCCTTGGAGAAGGAAGTCCAAAAGCTCACCAAGTGGCTTTGCAATGGACAGAGAGCAGTGAAGCGCATTCACGAGGCGAGGGACATGGACGTCCAGAAGCTCGAAGCGGACCTTAAATTCGGTGAAGAGATGTATGATTTGATGTGGGCTGATTACAACTCTTTGGAACAGCAAAACAAGGAGCTACAAAGACAACTTTGTGCAAAAGAGGAAACCTTGACAGAGAAGCATCTGGAACTCCAAGATATCTCTGATAAACTCAAAGCAACTGAGAAGCACTTTGAGGTTTTAAAACAAGAAAACACATGTATCACAGAAAAGAACAAGCTATTGGAGGGAGAAGTCCAAAAGCTTACGGAGCAGCTTTGCAATCAACAGGATTTCCAGAAGCTCAAAGACGACCTACATTTCTATGAAGAGATGCATGATATGATGTTGGCAGATTCCAAGTCTTTGGAACAGCATAACAAGGAGCTACAAACAACACTTCGTGAAAAAGAGGCAAACTTTGAAGAGAAGAATCTGGAACTCCAAAATGTCTGTGATAAACTCAAAGCAACTGAGAAGGACTTTGAGGTTTTAAAGCAAGAAAACACATGTATCACAGAAAAGAACAAGCTATTGGAGGGAGAAGTCCAAAAGCTTACGGAGCAGCTTTGCAATCAACAGGATTTCCAGAAGCTCAAAGACGACCTACATTTCTATGAAGAGATGCATGATATGATGTTGGCAGATTCCAAGTCTTTGGAACAGCATAACAAGGAGCTACAAACAACACTTCTTGAAAAAGAGGCACATATTCAAGCAAAGTATCTAGAACTCCAAAATGTCTGTGATAAACTCAACAAAACTGAGAATAAACTCAACGAAACTGAGAATAACTTTGAGTTTTTAAAGCAGGAAAATACATGTATCACAGAAAAGAACAAGTTATTGGAGGAAGAAGTCCAAAAGCTTTGCAATGAACATGAAGCAAAGAAGCACACGATTGGGGCCAGGCAGCAGGACGTCCAGAAGCTCAAAGAAGACCTTAAAGTCTACGGAGACATGTATGATATGATCTTGGTAGATTACAAGTCTTTGGAAGAGTACAACAAGGAGCTACAAATAGTACTTCTCGAGAAAGAGGCACACGTTCTAGCGAATAATCTGGAATATGAAAATGTCTGTGATAAACTCAACAAAACTAAGAGTAACCTCAACCTTTTAAGACAGGAAAATACATGTATTGTAGAAGAGAACAAGTTCTTGGAGAGAGAAGTCCAAAGCTTAGGGAGCAGCTTTGTAACGACCAGAAAGCAATGAAGCACACAAATGAGGCTACAGAGCAGTACGTCCAGCAGCTCAAAGCAGACTTAAAAGCCTACGAAGACATGTATAATATCATTTTGGCAGATTACAAGTCTTTGGAAGAGTGTAACAAACTACATCTAAAACTCCTTGAAAAAGAGGCGAACGTTCAAGTATGTAGAACTCCAAACTGTTCAGGATACGACCACTGAAGCGATTACCTCAATGGTGCAATGAAAATTAAGAGGTTCCGATAAACTCAACAAAACTGAGAATGTCTGAGTTTTTAAAACAGGAAAATGATAAAAGAGAACAAGTTCTTGGAGGGAAAAGTCAAGAAGTTTACCAAGCAGCTTTGTCATGGACGGAGCCGCATGTCCAGCAGCATTTGGACAATTCAAGAAATTCAATTCAAGAAAAGCTGACCAGACAGAAAAGCAAAAAAAGCAGTGGAAGGTACAGTGGCAATCTTAAGAGGAAAAAACAAAGCTTATAGATAATAAACGATTAGTCAATTATGAAATTAGTTGACAACTATTTTGATAGGACAATAAAAATCCCTAAGGTCTATTATGGCGGAATAAGGGAGGGCCCAGGCGGGATTCAATCCCCAGACTCCCGGATGAGAGTCATGTGGCCCCTCGTTGCGCACCTGGATACATTCTTGCATCGTCAGCAGGATCGATGTGATTCTGATAAACAGTCCATGGATTCAAAGCAGACCTTTAAAGTCTATTTGGGCTGCCACAAATCATTATTTTGATAATTGACTAGTCACCGATTATTTTGGCGGTTAGTCGATTTATTGGATCATGCAAACATATAACATATTTACAGTACCAGTCAAAAATTAAGACACTTTCTCATTGAAACTATTTGAAAAATGTGTCCAAATTTTTGACTGGTAGTGTGAGAGTTTATTTATGTACAGTTAATATACAATTCAATTCAAGAAAAGCTGACCAGACAGAAAGGCAGACAAGCAGTGGAAGGTACTGAGGCGATTTCAAGAGGAAAAACAAAGCTTATAAACAATAAACGATTAGTCAATTATAAAATTAGTCGCCAACTATTTTGATATTCGACAATTTGTCGATTAATCAACTCATTGTGGCAGCCCTAAAGTCTATTGCGGCAGGGCGAAAAGGGCCCAGGTGGGATTCAAACCCCTGACTCCGACTGTAGCTGAGAGTCATGCGTGCTAACCAATTGATTGATCGGACCTGATTGATAACGCGCCCTGGCTACGCGGCCACAGGGATATCCCTTTGGCTGATTAGTAAGTGTGCATGATTCTCACCTGGGAGTGTGTGGGATCGAATCCCGCCCGAACCCTTGTACCATACCACACTATGAAGGCATGTATAACATGATTTTGGCCGATTACAAGTCTTTGGAAGAGTATAACAACAAACTACATCTAAAACTCCTTGAAAAAGAAACAAACTCAAGAATTGGGAACTCCAAAATGTTCAGGATACGGCTACTAAAGCTGTGACTTCAATTCTGTTGCACTGGTGCAATGAAAATTAAGAGATTCCGATAAACTCAACAAAACTGAGAATGTCTGAGTTTTTAAAACAGGAAAATACATGTACAATAAAAGAGAACAAGTTCTTGGAGGGAAAAGTCAAGAAGTTTACCAAGCAGCTTTGTCATGGATGGAGCCGCATGTCCAGCAGCATTTGGACAATTCAAGAAAATTAAATTCAAGAAAAGCTGACCAGACAGAAAAAAAAAATGTTTAAAACAGCAAAAAAAGAAACTAAAAACGGGAGTGAAAAGCATGAAAAACAAAACTTTCAAGAATATTTTATGGAAATTTTAAATGTCTTGGGGAAATCTCAAACTTGCTAAGGTCACTTTTGAGTTATTTTAGACAGGAAAATACATCTATTGTGGAAAGAATTACAAGAGAAGTTGAACATACAGTTACGAACCAAAACACCTGTGAGAAGGAAAGAAAATGACAGCAACAACTGCACCGTAACAACACTTCCAACTTCCAAATGGGACCATGATTTAGATTTTTCTCCTAACCCTGTTCCCTGGGAACAAAAAATATCTTTTCCATGACTACGAATACCAACTTACAACTTATACAAGATAAATCATTCACAGAATCCACATCACTCAAAGTAAAATGTTTTAGAGGGGAAGTTCGTATTTTTCAACCTGGATCTATTTTCTAGCTTTAAATATGTTCATTTCCTCCCCCAGACAGTTTTGGTGTAACATGAATTCCTTCAAGAAACATTTAGATCTCCAGATCAGCGTATGTCCAATATAATGGAAGTGATGGGGCTAAATAAGGCATTATCTGCCACAAACTCCTTCATTTCACCAATGTTTTGCTCCCAAACATTAGTCGGACCCCCCTGTGAGCTCAAAGCGACATTAAGTGTTTTAAAAAATAAAATAAAATAATAATATTTTGCTGGACTTACTGAAGTATATTTTAAAAAAATCATGTTAACACCTCAATTTTACATTCACTGTCATGAACCATCAATATTGAAGGAAAATAAAATTGTCCTCTGAAGAGAGGGGGTGGTGGCGGGCCAAAAACAACAACAGAACAACTGCAAGAAAGAAACTGCATAAATAAATGAATCATCTGGGAAAAGCCTGGAAAGCTGAAGGAATGACGTTGTGTGGGATTTCCATGAATGAAATGAATGACAGGTGATGTTTATCCAGTTAGACTGATAAAATTACGATCATGAAATTATAATAAACCACTGTACAGTAGTAACGACAAAATGAGTCCTTCAGTTTGGACCTAAAAGAATGCAGCACGAGAAATGAGAGCGCAGTGATTATGGCGTGCATATTTATGTGTGTTGGCATGGCAACGGACCAAGTCATACGTTGCACTGTGGTTATATTTTTGATATTGTATCAATTCCTGGAAAAATTAAATGCAAAAAAGTATAGTCATCCTTAAAATTATTCATACCCTCCAATTAAAGAAGGAAAAAAAGTCTGCTGTCATATAAATAAGTTGACATTGACAAAAGTAATAATAAATGAAAAATTCTATTAAAATCATGACATTTATTTTTTAATTATGGTTTGAAATAAATATTTAAAACAAACACACAAAAAATAAAACAAGTAATCAAGCATGATTTTATTGAGACTTTGAGGCAATCAGGTCTTTTCTCTAATGCTCAAAAAGACCTCTGCACCTGTCGACAGGTATGTTGGTCCACTGTTCAAAAGAAAGGTGCTCTAATGTGTCTGGGACAGTTTTTGTTTGTTCGTTTTTTTGAAGTTATTATTTTCAAACACAATTCAAAAGCACTATTTTATTTCACTAAATTATAATTTTGTAAATTTTTATTTATTATTAGTTTCTTGTTATTTGAATAACTATTGTGACTTTAGCCGTTTCTTTAATTGAACAGTGTGAATAATTTTGCGGACGACTGTATATAAATGAATGTGTTGCCACTTTAAAGGAGCTTTGCCGTGTCTGAATCGAAATCGCAGGAGAGTTCGCAGTTAGTGCGACGTTTCTGTGGTAGTTTGGTGTCCTGCTTTCTAATAATGAATACTTTGGCTATCCATCTTATTCCGATGCCCCATGAGCCTTTGCGTGAAATATGCGAGCAACCTCCGGTTCGACCGGAACCGGCATTTATTTATATGCTAGATGTTCACGCTACTCCACGTTTTACGAGCTTTTTAGGTAAACTACGTGGGAACATCAGCTGTCACAGCTCGGACAGGACAACGTCACATTCCCTCCGCCTCCTGCAACAGAGGAGGAGGAAGATGATGAAGATCTGGCCAAAAATAACAAACAGCAGCCTTTAGCTACTTCTTAGCTCCGTCACGTGACTGTGAAGCAATGAGCAATCGTAAAAGCTCCGAGGCTCACATAATAATAATAATAATAATAATAGTAAATACGTTTAATTTGACAGACGCCTTATCAAAGTACCAAAGGACTCTGAACAAAGCGGACAAAACATCAAACTAAAACACTAAGCAGGACACAGAAAACAGCATTGGATTGATGAACATGGACTTAGGTGAAATCAGACGTGTGTACGGGAGTTTCGAGTCTGGATTTGGAGAGAGGGAAGGAGTCCACTGTGGAGATCGGGAATTCCAGAGATTACAGAGGAATAAGGTTGGTCGTGTTTTGTTGAAAGAGGTGAGATACGATCTTATTTACTTAAAAGTAGATGATATTTTAGTCCGTAAATGCGACCACAACGTCGCAGTCTGTAGCCCTGCAGCCTCTCTCACTAAGACCGACGTGCAGGTTCTACAAATCGCTGTTGTAGCCATAAATTCAATTTTTTTCTGCTTGTTAGTACAACCACAAACCACACGTGCTCCCGAACCGTGCAAGTACATTTTTCTGGGGAAAATAGTTTAGAAATGTTATGAATACTCATGTTGAAATGTTCGACTAAACTGCTAGCCAAAACAACATCTTACACTGTGAGTCAATGGCGAAGCGCTATTTCCGGTATCTCACAGGAAGTTGATCGCATCGTCGTTCATGTGCTAGCTCAAGAATAAGGTGGACTGGAAGGTGAATTGATTAAAGGGGGATAAAATTATCCTTTAAAGGTGCAATATGCAACAAAATCACAGGTCAATTGCAGGAAAATGTAAGGTGTAATTCAATACAGTGAAATTGCTGCACTAAATCATCATCATCATCATCGTCATCATCATCATCAGTGGATAGCCCAGTGATAGCGTCGTGGGCTATCCGCTTGGGCGCAGAGGACCCGGGTTCGATTCCCCGGCACGACCCCTGGGTGAACCACTGTGGACCCCTGAGCAAGGTTCTTAACCCCCCCACCAACTGCTCCCCGGGCGCTTTAAGTAGCAGCCCACTGCTCTCTGATACTCACAGTACAGAGATGGGTAAAATGCAGAGCCCTAATTTCCCCTCGGGGATCTTGCAATTATATAAAAATAAATAAAAAAATAAAAATAAAATAGCAGTGATATGTTTATTTTCTTATGAGTCATTTATTTACAGAAAGGTAAAAATGTCAGATTCAATAAATGTGTGTTTTGGCTCATTATCCTGTTGCAAGACCCATGACCTGCGACTGAGACCAAGCTTTAATAATAACAATGCATTTTATTTATAGAGCACTTTTACGGAAGCTCAAAGACGCTTTACACGAGGAATAAAACAACAGCATAAAACAACAGTCTGGTCAAATTTGAAACAAACTAGGGCTCTCAGGTGATTAAAGAAGATCTAATCAATTACAGGATTTGTATTTAATAAATCAAATTTATCACAATTTAACATCATACCTGCTAAAGCAGTCGTGAAGAACAATAGTCCTCAAGGGCCGCAGTCCTTTAAGGTTTCCATGCAACCCTGCTGCAACGCGGCATAGAAGTTCTGTACAGTGACTCATAAACTGTGTCATGTTGCATCTGCACACTGCGAAGTGCGAATTCGTCGGCTGCATACATCACAGCGGCACGTGAAGTACTGTCCCATTTCAAAAACGTCTGAAGGATCCATCGAATCCACCCTACAAACTTGGGATGGGCACAATTAATCGATGATCGATAATTGATCGTTAACATTTTTTTTGATCACGTAATTTTTTCCAACCATCCAACGGTGTTATAAAACAAAGTTCATTCATGTAGCGTACGTCTTGGAGCTCTGTAATAAAAGTGACTATGTGGCGGTAATAAAACCTCCTACCAGCGGGGGGCGATGTAGGCTAAAGACAGCAGAGAAAGCCGCCTGCGACCTGCCGTCTTTTCTGTCAAAGTAGCTGAAAGAAGACTCGTCTAAACCAACATGAAGCGAGCACGGTGAAGTCTGGAACGTGGTTTCAAGTTAGATATCAGACGTGAGCAAGACGCGGCTGACTCCGCGGATCACCAAGAGCCAAGATCCAACTTGAAACCAACTTCACAGCAGTGAAGTCTGGTGTGGGACCATTTTGCGTTAGAAAATGACTCCTCACATTGTAAATACTGTGACACGTTTTATAAAGACAACTCGACAGCAACTCCCATGACGCACGATTTAAAAAACTATTTAAAAATCTGGGGAAAGGTTCCCAGCAGATTTGATTAATTTACTCGAACCAGTCTATCAGACAGCGCATCATCACCAGGCTTATTGAAACACAAGAAGCGAGAGCAGGAGCTGCTAAACAAGTTAGCCACAGCAGCTAGCGTTGCCATAACAACGGAGAGCTGCCTCACCATCACGTGCCACCACTGCCAACCTACTCGAAGAGATGATTGAGGCCATAGAGCAGTGGGGAGTTGAAATAAATACTTATTTGAGAGCCAAAAAAAAAACAGTTTTCCTGTGGTATGTGTAATAAATTTTTTAACATGCATTTCTTAATAATTAATTGATAATTGATCGTTAATTCTACCGACTATTGATCTAAAAGATGATCTCTAATGCCCATCCCTACTACAAACCTGCACTTCGTTTGGCTTGAAACGAAGGATACATCGCATGTATCCTTCGTAGCCTCGGCTATCCCAGAATTCATTGCGCACAGGATTTTTCACTGTTAGAGTAATCATACAACAGCTACTGTGCACGGTTACATCAAGATCAAAACCACTGAAAGGTATAATATAATATACATATAAATGGGTTTAAATAAAATAAAGGTAAAGATATTTAAAGTGATGTAAACTCAAAGTTAATTATCAGTATCAAGAATGGGGAAAAAATTTAAACAGAATGGTAGCAGATTTTCTTTACAGATCTTTTTTTGCAATTCTACTTGACATTTTTTAAGAGATGAGAATTATTGTAAAAGTTCATTTATAAAACGTACGAGAGTGGATATAGGCCTATTCGTGGATTTTTAAGCGTTAAATGAAGTGTCTACTGGTAAATTACAGCAGAGTCTCTGTAGAACATTTAAAAAATATGCAGACAAGTTAAAGCCAGAGTTGGTAATCCTGAAATGGTCGTTCCATCCTGACAGTATCAACACATCATGGATTCATAAAAAGGAAGGAAAACAGTCAGACCTCTGTGAGAGCTGCAGGTCTGTAAAAACTCTGACCAGTTCCTGCCGTTCACACCGAAAGGCAGGAATAGGGGATTATCACGCTTCCGTGTTCCTGTTTCCGGAACTTTTAACATTTATGTGTTTCCTCTTCTGGGCCAGTTCAACAGTAGCTGAATCCAATGTCACTGCTCTGTTCCACTTCGTAAATCGAATAAACGCCAACCCTACTTAAATTTTCATGGATTCCTGACTGAAGTGACGCTTAGGAATTAGTGGATCAAAGGGACGAACTTTATAATAAAAATAAAACATGTTTGTCTGTAGCCGGCACTTCAGTGATACAGACAGCTAGCGTTAGCAGGCTAGCGTTAGCAGACTACCGTTAGCCAGCTAGTGTTTGCTGACGTGCCTGACTTTGAGCGTCTGAAAACACACAAGTATCTGAAAAATCGGGTCTGCACCCTCCCCTTTCCAGTGGATCAACTGGGAACTTCCAAGAAAGAAGACCGCTTATAAAAGAGCATTTTCACAGATTCTGTGTAGATGAGGACATTGTCTCTTCACATAGCAGGGGCTGCACATCACCACTACTGGGTGAACGTCATGGCCTAAGCGGTCTCCTTTTTTTCTAATGCTTTATTGATGATAAAGGCCTTAGATCGGATTTCCAGATGCTTGTGTGTTTTCAAACGCACAGTTGAGCACATCAGCTAACACTAGCCTGCTAACGCCAGCTGTCGTGTCTCACCGGCTACAAACAAACGTGCTACCTTGTTAGATTATAAAGTTTGTCGACTTTTATAAGTGGTCTACTTTCTTGGCAGTCCCCAGTTGTTCCACTGGAAACGGGAAGGTGCAGACCCGATTTTCAGATGCTTGTGTGTTTTCAGACACTCGAAGTTAGGCACGTCAGCAAACGCTAGCTGGCTAATGCTAGCTATAATGTAGCTGCATCATTGATGTGCCGGCTACAAATAAAAGTGCTGCCTTGTTTTATTATAAAGTTCGGTCCTTCATCCCGACAAATTGCTTTGATCCACTAGTTCCTTAGCGTCGCTTCAGTCTGGAATCCATTAAAATTTAAGTAGAGTTGGTATTTATTCAATCATCTCTGTCCCTCCCCTCTCACCGTACCCCACGTGACCCCCCTGTGCGCCGCTCACTGTAAGCAAATATAGCTAACGGACTGCTAACTGCTGCTGCGCCAACAAAACAGATAAGAATTCAGAGGCGTTGACGTTTTTTGAAGCGTGGACTTTTTAAACTGCAGGAGTTGGAGATGAGAAGATTAAAGCTTTTAAAAATGTGGTTTGTCAGCGGTTGACTATCAAGCTAATGGGCTACCCATTTAGCTGTTATCGCTAACCTGCTCATAATACATCGGCGCACACGTCCCTGCGCTCTGAAGGCGTGGTTTCAGGTGGTGTGTTTTTTGTAAACTGTTGCTTGCTCAAACCGTTTTTCCAACCCTAGCTTTAAAAAAAAGAGTTTTTGCCTCCGAAAATGCATTTGTTTGACAATCAGGTGTTAACGAGTAGTTAATGGGGTGTTAATGGGGAATAAAATTCCTGGTTCCATTAAGGTTTTACAACATATCTGATAAAGAAAAAGCTGAAAGAATGCCGTCATAGACATGGATAGACCCAGCATCCGCAGGTTTGAGACATGCTGACAGAGCAGCCATCTTGGATCAGACCAGGCTGCCGTCAGAGTGAATGCTTGCCGAATGAGGAAAGTGGTATTTCTTATGTTCAGACCTGCTTAACCTGGTGAATTTAATGAAAATTTAATTAATCAATAAATCAGTTAATGTTCAAGGAATTCATTCACATTCATTAATTAATTCATAATGTGTTAATTAATCCATTGATTAATTCATTGAGTTATTAGTTAATTTATTAATATTCATTAATAACATTCACTTAATTAAGAATTGATTCATTAATCATTCATTTATTCTAAACTTTGTTAAGAATGTACACAGAATACATAGTAATACAAAAGAGTAAGGGCATTACAAAGGGAAAAAGAAAGAAAAAGTAAATAACTAAAATCCAGTGTCAGAACTTTGCATAAAGGCTGATCAGTGATTCCATAACTCTGAATCCAGTTTGAATCAAGTGAATAAAGTCAAACTTTATTCACTTGGGTTTAAATTGTTTTCGTTCTAAATAAATAAATGTTATCCAAATAAAGTTTTTTCCAGTTTGTCTTGGTTATTGAAATGGTAGAGCCATCTAGGTGCTCATTGTGAAATTGTATTTTATTTTTGAGTTGTCTTACATGTGATTAATATGAGATGTGAGGAGCCTCCCATTCATTCTGACAGCAGTGGTCTGTACTGTGGTCTGACCCAAGATGGCCGCCCGATAGGCACATCAGCCGAGCGGTCTGCAGCGTCCAATGGGGTGTCTACGTGTATGATGTCTATGGCTGTGTCCGAATGTCCTCCCTACTCCCTAACCCCTCATTCACTACATAGGGCTGCACTACATAGCAGACTATCTAGTGCCCTCATTCTGCCTGTGATTCGGACACTAATGCTGCGTTCCATTTTCATCGGAACTGGGAAGTGGGAACTGGGGGGTGACGTCACACCCGACCAACTTGCGTTCCAGCTCACTGGTCGGAAAACCAGTTAGCAACCTAGCAAAACAACGTATTTGCTAAGGCTATTGTTATTAGCCGTTGTTGGCACAGCTGGTGTTGTAGTTCACATATACGACATGAAAAATGTGAATTACACTACAGCAGCTTCCCCGAACATCTGTATAAACCAATACTACGTGTACGATTGATTTATGCAACAAAATATAAGTAAGAAGTGTAAATAAATGTAACATTACAGAAGCTTCTAAAACTGCTAACACTGGGCGCGGCCATCTTTAAATCTGAACTCGGAGCTGCGAGAGTTGTCCGACTTTCCGAGTGGGAAATCCGACTTCAGGGGGGCGTTCCAGTTGAAACTTCCTACTCGGAACTGGGAATTTCCGACTTCCGAGTTCAAATGGAACGCAGCATAAGCTGACTACTTTTTCCCCGCCGCAAATCATGTGATCACCAGCTGTCACCGTGGCAACCACAGCGGCACTCACGACGCACGAAAAGATTTAATTCCAAATCAAATCTGTAATTTTAAATGAAGGTATTTTATTTACTTATGTTGTGTTTAATCTCTTTTCTGTCGTTCTTTCGCGCCTTTTTTTCTGCCGCTCGATATGTTCAACACCTCACGCCATTCAGCTCTCCTGACCGCAATGCATTGTGGTCTATATTGTCCCGTCTAGGGACCATCGAAGCTCACTAGTTTTCAAGATGCATTGTGGGTAACTTTGAGTGCACTACTTTTTTCTTTCTAGACATTCGGACACCCCTACAAAATGGCGTGATCCCTATATAGGGCCCTATGTAGGGAATAGGGTGGACATTCGGACACAGCCTATGAATGCCATCACTAGATAGCTGTGGAGTCTGCCGTTGCTATGCAACGGGACTGGAGCACTATGGGAAATTCTTGTTGGCTATGATGTCTCATTTCAGCAGCTACCATTTCAGGAGGCTGCTTCGAAGGGCGCTGACTGCGCAGCACACTCTGTAGCCTACGTAGTCCTGCAACATAAGACACAGCTGCTAACACGTCTTATTCGGATGTTTATTGGCGGTTGCTTTAGGTGCATTACCTCCACCCACTGCCCGGGTCATTCAGTGGGCCAAATTTAAAATGCTCATGCATTGAATTTACAATTTGAATTAATCGCAATTATTTTTCTTAATGCATTCAATTGCAGTGCAATTATTTAAAGGCCCTGTACCTGATTTTATTTTAATCTCTTTCAAAGAAATGCTTTCTCCACGGTATAATGTGTGTTAAAAGAGGTAATTTCATAAAAATAAATCCCTCATTGATTGCATATACTGTATGCATGAAACCAGGCCTTTTTAGTTTAGGTTTCTCAGGATGGCGTGACGCTCTTCTCATGCCAATGCGGTTCGTTCTACATAAGTTTTTGTTTCCAATCAGCCACTCACAGCATTTTCTAACGAGGAGCACCCTCCTCTCTCGCGTGCACGGCAGCACTTGTAAACAGAACCGCATGGCGTCTGCCGAAGGGAAAGTCACGATACAGCAGCAAAACAGACTGAAAGCATAAAAACTGAGGAGAGAGAGTTGAAACACAGGAGAGACCAAAGAAGGAATAAAGTTCGTGTAAATCTTGGTGGATTGTACTGAAGGTAGAGAGCAGCTGGACGCCTCTGACTGAGCCACTCCACATTCAGGTAGCGCTTCCTCTGTTGATCTACCGTATATAATACATAGTGATATTTAAACCGTAATGCGACGAAGCTTTACATCACTGCTTCTCGAAGTGGCCGGTTAGAAACTTTATCAGGCTGTCATGTTGTAACGTCGCCTATAACAATATAACTCATCATAACTGTGCATCTGTTTACATAATTACATGTAATTATGGTAAACTACCGGTTATGATAGAAAATGTCATTTAGCTGATCCGCAGCCATTTACTGCAACCAAAACAGTAATTTCACTGGAAGATGCAAGTTTTCTTTGTGCACGAGGATAAAACGTGCACATTATTTCGTGCATGTTAAGTGGGAGGAGGGAAAAAACTAGAACAGGAGCATTTTTCACAGGGAGAAACAGTTAGGGGCGGGGCTTACAGTTCAAACTACACTTCACCTCGCTCACGGTTCGCAAATGTGCAAAATCAGGTACAGCGCCTTTCATCTAATTAAACTGACAGCACTAAAATAAACAGATTAAAATATATTCAATGAAATTGCTGAATATTTGTTGCTGAAATATTCAAAATGAAACTAGAAAGACAAAAAAAATAAATTAATTAATAAAGGGAAGGCAGGAAACTACTAAAAAGTCAAACAAAAATGAGAGGGGGCAATAAAAAGATTTCAAACGTTAAAAGCGGATCTAAAACGGTATTTATCAGGAGGGATTTGAAGGAGTTGAGTTCAGTGCAGTTACAGAAGCTTTCTGATGCTGGGCAGAACATTTCTTTATAGAATCTCTTGGGAGTCTTGAGATTTAATTGTAAACTGCACAGATTCAAGCCTGTAGCAAGATGCAGCAAAGCAGCCCAGAACATAATGGAGCCTCCTCCATGTTTCACAGGGACAGTGGCTTTGTTCTTGATGCGCTTCATTTTTCCATCTGTGAACATAAGGGCCATTTGCACTATAGGAACCTCAAAAGGTTCCTATAGTGCAAATGGCCTCAATTCCTCGAACCATTTTAGCTCCGACCTTGGGGCGGGGCTTTTTGTGGTTCCATAGGAACCAATACGATGACTGTGTTTAGTATTTTGTCGCCACTAAACGCAAAAAAAGAGAATAACGTCTGAAATGTTTACAAATGCGACACGGATACAACCTGTACATGTTTATTAAGTTAAACTTACCGTCGTCTCCTTTGTCTGCCACTTGATTCTTCTTCTCTAGCTCTTTCTGTGCTCTTCCAGCCTTGATGTTAGGTGGCTGATGTGATCGTCCGTGATTAATAATCCCGTCATGCAGACCATGACAACAGTGCTGTCTTCTTACTTTCCGCTGGTTTTGTTTCATTTTGGGGGGGCACAAAACGCGTCTGACAGACGGTTGCGTCGCATCGGTCCCCATCAAGGTCCCTGACTCATGTACGAACACAAAATGAAACGGTTCCCCTGGAGAGGGCTAGTTCATAGAACGAAATTCAAGGCGAGCAGTTCTGTCCGAATGCGGCTCTGGAGCTGGGCCCGTATTCCGAAAGATCCTGAGAATCCTCTCAGAGAGCACTTAACTTTTTTTTGTTAAATTTAGAGAGCTCTTTACCTAAAAAGTCCCAGAAAGGAGTCTTAGCTTAGAAGTAATTCCAGAACAGTCTCAGAGAACTCTGAGCAAGGAATGGACAGAAACTCCTAGCTTAGGTGTGGTTGACTCCGTTGCTACTTTTGGTGATGATTGGCAAAGGATGGCCATTTTAATCAATAATCCCAGTTCATTTTATGAAGTCTAATTGAATAAGTTTCTTTTATGCAAAATATTTTAAGAGTTGTAAGCTATACTTTAAAATTATCCTACAAAATGTGTGAAAACTTAGTCCCACTTTGCACAGTATTCATAGTGACAGTTATATTTATTTGCTTATATTTTCTATTACTTGGCTACGGTCCCATAAACCTTAGTTTTCTGAATAATGTGCATCTGTAGTCAGAGGAACATCAAGCTGGAGATGGTTTTATAGCCTTTACCTTTCTATAATTTATAAACTCGAGACAATGCTCTCCTTCTCTTCCTCTGGGGTCTCATTTATAAACTGTGCGCAGGATCTATACTAAAAGTGTACGTGCGCCAAAAACCCAAATTCTTACCCAAAAATATTCAGATTTATAAAACCGGCGACGCAAAATCCAAGCAATTTCCCCTTTATAAATCACCTCTCCTTAAGTTCGCAGGTGAATTTGCTCATATCCCGCCTCCTACACGCCCACTTTCTACCATAACGGTCAATCAAAGCACCTCATGTATTTTTTCATATAAAAGCAGCTGATCTAGCATTTAAACTTATCTGGCACTGAACGAAAACGCAGTTTCATGGAGAATGAAGTGGAGGAGCTTGTTGTGAGGTGAAACGTTGAAAGAACGTATATTTGACTTCACAGTGGAATCGCAGATAAACAGAAGTGACAGCACGTTGCTGCAGCGGGAATGAACAACGGCTGCTGCACCCGGAGCGCGTTGTGGTCAAAAACTGCGCACTGGGATTAAACAGATTCGGCGGTCGGTCGAGTCCAGTTTAACACACAGATCCAGGAGATCCCAAACTTTCTGAGCTACGACCCCCCCCCCCCCCCCCCCCCCAGATACCAGACGTTGTTGTTCCTGACCCCCGCAACAGCTGAGCCCTTTATTGTGCGACATTTCAGATTATCCTGCAGCATCTACATGTGAGGCTGGAAAACTGTCAGAATCTTCATGAATTAGGGGGATAACGGGGGTTTATGAAAAATACTTTATTATTCCCAGAAGGGAAATTCAATGTTTGTAATACTGTTTTTTTTACAATATAACATCCATCTAACATAACAATAATATAAAAAGTACAAGTGCAACAATAATCATACATATGTTCACAACTGTAAGATAAACATGATAATAAAAAAAACAACTTAGCTGACCAAGATATGAGAAGGGGCTTTTGCAAGATATTGCTAAATTGCAATTTTTATTATGAGTTAGGCTCTAATTTATTTATTAGAAAATGAATGCGTTTATATTCCTACAGATTAATCTCCCTGCATTAACAGATTTATTTTACAACCCTAAAAATTCTAAATGTATTTAGTTTACAGCGATTACAATCGTCTGGCGACCCTCTGAAATGATCTAAGAATCCCCAGTTGCTCAGGGAATCCATCGGCATCAGTCCGTAATCATGACCCAGGAATATTCGTGGTTTCTAAAAACTCTCTCCATCTTTATCCTCTTCTTTCCATGATCTTCCAGCAGTGCAGCACGTCCGTTGTGAAGCATTATGTACGAGTGTCACCGTTTCCTCAGTAATTACAATCAGCCTCCACACCTTGTTACAGGTAACCTACCAATAACTGTCATCCTATATAACTGAAGCTGCAGCTACTGTAGCTCTAAATGAGGCTGATGGATCGAACAGCTTAATCCAGGAACAGACGGGGGTTTACAATGGTCTCCAGTCTGATATGATGGTTAAATGCATGATTGTGGCTTCAGCTCATCATCTTACCAGCGGTGCCGCCAGTTTCCCGTCTCCAAAATGTTCGTGCGCAAGGTTCAGAGTTTGCGTACAGGTGCGCACATTTTCCCGTCAGGTTTGTTTTTATAAATCTCTCGTGAAAATACTTACGCCATTTTCAGGCCCCGTTTGTGCGTAAGCAACTTTATAAATAGGCCCCTGGTCCTTACCTTGTCACTAAACAGCAATGACAACCTGTAGCCATATATGGCCCACAGGTAAGAACGTCGACACCTGTGATGCCAATTATGACCCTTTTCTGCTCAACTCACCTCGGTAAGTGGGCTTTTCCCGAACTGAGGCAATATATTTTCTCTACCTGCTCTGGCAAGGTTCAAGATGCTTCTCACAGCATGCCACCTAATGGCCAAGGGGTTAGCCAATCAGATGTCAGAGCGCAACAGTTCACTCCCTACCAGTAGGTGGCAGTAATACAACTCAAATTGTTTGCCAGCCGCCAGTAAAAACACAAAGATGAGGCATGGACGATGTTCCTTTCCATTTTGATCTTGTACAGACAGCTCAGGTGGAAAGCATCTGACTTTTAATCCAAGGGTCCTGGGTTCAACTCTGCAGTCATATGAACACTTTCCTCCACAATCTTGAAAAATATAAGGGCTTAGGGGAGTGACTTCAGATTCAACAGGATCATAGAGGTAAAAATGTTTGCCTGAACAAGGACTTGAACCCTCCATCCTTGGGTAAAGTCAATTTTCCACCAACTGAGCTAGCAAAAAAGATGAAAGTTACCCCCCCCCCCCCCCCCCCCCCCCCCGCCCCCCCCCCCAAACCCCCCCATGAACCCTTTTTTTAAAATATCATAAAATTAATTTTCCATTTTTTCTTTCTTTCATTTTTTATTCTTTTCCCCTCCTTCCTACCTGTTCTTTTCTTTTTTTTTTCCCATATCCCTTTTTTTTTTAATTTACTCTTGCACCTTTTCTCCTCCTTTCCTTTCCCCTCAATTCTTGAGTCTCCTTTCCTCCTTTTGGCTCATCCCTCCCCCCCCCTTGGGCGCCCCTTATTTGGCGGCCCTCCCGGACCCAACGAGGGGTAGTGCTAGGGGTAGTCTTAGGGGCCGGTTTGGGATTGGGCATCTCAGTGCCTCATCTTGCTCTGTTGCAGTTTAGCTGGCAAACCAATGGTGTTACTGCCACCTGCTGGTATGAACTGTTGATTGTGTATGTAGCATCGCACCAGCTTCTTGAAAAGCTACCAAGCCAAGTTGAACTGACCCGTGCTCGTGGAAAGTGGCTGTGTACGTCCCTATTGTCACTTTCAGCCTTTACCATGGATGCGATAGTTTTGGCCAGGCCAGGCCCGTCTCAAACGTCAAAGTCTTGAAGCGTGATGAACAGCATCAGACTTTCATTGGTCAGTTTCCATGGAATTTTGATTTGTCAGATTCAAGGCCTTTGTGACCACTGTGGGTTCTGTCATTAGCCAAAGGGCTGTAGCACCACCACACATTTAGATAGAACAGTGTAAATAATTCCAGCTTTGAGCAGAATGTCAGCAGGGTTACTTTATTCATGTTAGAGCAAGGACTTCCTGAGAATAGCAGCTACAGCACAAAGGAGACAACCGCAACATTCCCATTGACATTGGTCTCGATTGTGTCCCAGTCAAAGACATTTCCTCTTGGAAATCTCTTCCCAGAGAAAACATCTTTGATTGTGCTGTCTGGCAGAACATAGTCCCACATGTTGACGTCATTGATCTCCCCGACAAAGCTCTGGTCACTCTCGAAGCTTCCAAAGAACACATCTGGATCCTGTCCGAGGAGAACTCGGCCTCCTGGCTGGACAGTGTGGCCCTTCCTGTAGATTTTGGTCAGGCTTTTCCTGCCGTCCATGAAGAGGGCCACTGCGCCTGAACTGGAATCCCAGGTGACGCACAGGTGGGTCTGCAGGGCGCCGAGTTCAGGGACTCGGAAGAAAGCCCCGTCTCCAGAAGCCAGGTAGAGAGAAAACCTGAACACAGGAGGTCAATCTAAACACATGCAAGCTGAAAAGATGAATGAATTAAGGTGCTTTGTGTCTGTCCTCTACCTGCCATCCTTTTCCCGCCACAAATTCAGCTCATCGTAATCTTGAGTGCGATATGCAAACAAGATGACCTCCCGCTCGCCGCTGAGCTCTGTGGCCACACGCATGCAGAGAGTGAACGCTCCCAGGTTCATTGGTTTCTGAGGGATCAGCTCCACATAACTGTTATTTGTCTCAGCAGGGAAGACCAGAGTCTTCCAAGGAATCCCTGAGGGACAAACAAGATTTACACATTTTAGAACAAAGTGATTTCCTTTTTTTTTTTTAGGGATTTTTTGGGCACTAGTGGCCTTTATGCGACAATGTATAGCAACAGGAAAAGGGCAGAGAGAGTGGGGAGTGACAAGCAGCAAAGGGACCTGGACCGGGAATTGAACCAGGGCCAACTGTGCTGAGGAACTGTAACCTCTGTTCATGGGGCGGCTGCTGAACCAACTAAACTAAATCACCACCCCAAAGTGGTTTCCTTTTGAGAGTGCTGGCATCACCACATTTGGTTTACTGCAATAAAACTCAAAATTTTACTAGATTAAAAAAAAAAAAAAGCCAGTGTAAGTGATCTTTAGCTTGTGCATTTACATTTTCAGGTAGATTATCGGTTACTGCCTTTAAACAACAATGACGCATAATAGGCACAAACATACCTTCTGATACAGCAGAGACGGCAATGACGAACATGAAGACTGAATAATCCATTTTAGTGGTCACCTGTGGATTGAACAGTAAAGTGAAGCTTGCTGCTTAAGTATCTTCAGCATCCAGCTTAATTAAGCTCCTTTTCCACCAGCAGCTACTCAGCTCAACTGGACTCACCTGGGCCCAGGATTTCACACATAATCAACCAGGATTAATCCAGGTGGGATTTTCAGGGTTTTTGCTTGACAAGCAGTTAAACCAAAATATTTATGTTGAGTTGAAACATGGTTTTCAGTTAATTATACCGGCATGTGTTTTATCCATGGTTAAAGATCCATTAGATCTATATTGAGTGTCAAGATGTTGAGTTTGTGACAAACAGAATAAGGGAACTTTTCATGGATTTATCTGTACAAACTGTTGTGTGCATATTTTTAAATTGTATGTTACTTCATGGACTGTGATTAAAAATAAAGTTCTCATACTGTGAGAGGGCTGAAACCACATCCCCTAATGTGCCTACCGAGGTATGAACATGTGTGAATGTGACATATATTGTAAAGCGCTTTCAGTGGTCAGCAAAAGGACTAGAAAGGCATAAGTACAGTCCATTTACCATCGTTGGAGCATAAATAATAATAATAATGGATAAGATTTATATCACACTTTTTAAGGCACTCAAAGAACTCACAGTAGATCCATTATTCTTTCACTCTTCAGTCATACTTGGTGATAGTAAGCTACATATATAGCCACAGCTGCCCTGGGACAGATTGACAGAAGCATGGTAGCCATTTTGCACCTATGGCCCCTCCAACCACCACGGGAACATTCACACACATTCACACCAGTGAGGCCCCCACTGGAGGCAAGGAGGGTTAAGTGTCTTGCCCAAGGAACCTGCTCTACCACCTGAGCCACTGTCGCCCTAAAGTAAAATGTTGTGTATGCCTGCAATTTCAAAACCTTACTTACACACTTCAAATCTCTAAGTGGCAAAAGTGGTTTCAGGTAAAGTAGTTTACTGTGTATGCATGTGGGATGTGTATAGGGGATTATCACCTTCGTGTTCCTGTTTCTGGAACTTGTAACATTTAGCCGCTTCCTCATCCGGGCCAGTTCAACAGTAGTTGAATCCAATGTCACTGCTCTGTTCCACTTTGTAAATCTAATAAAAAAAACGCCACCCTACTTAAATTTTTCATGGATTCCCGACTGAAGTGATGCTAAGGAATAAGTGGATCAAAGCAATTTGCCGGGTTGAAGGGCCGAACTTTAAAATAAAACAGGGTAGCACATTTATTTGTAGCCGGCATGTCAATGATGCAACTACATTACAGCTAGCGTTAGCAGGCTAGCATTTGCTGACGTGCCTAACTTTGTGCATCTGAAAACACACAAGCATCTGAAAATCGGGTCTGTACCCTCTTGTTTCCAGTGGAACAACTGGGGACTTCCAAGAAAGTAGACCGCTTATAAAAGTCTACGAACTTTATAATATAACAAGGTAGCACGTTTGTTTGTAGCCAGTGAGACGACACTACAGCTGGCGTTAGCAGGCTAGTGTTAGCTGATGTGCTCAACTGTGCGTTTGAAAACAGGCATTATTTACAGGCATTTTACTGCGGTGGCTTTGATGACATCACTGTTATGCAACACCATAACATGTCAATGTCTGTAAATAAGGACAAATCACTATATTGGACATACGCTGATCTGGAGTGGATCTAAATACCTCCTAAAGGAATTCAAGTAACACCAAAACTGTCTGGGTGAGGAAATGAACATATTTCATGCTAGAAAATAGGTCCAGATTGAAAAAGAAAACCTTCCCTTTTAAATGAAACACATGCTGACAGAACAGAAAACCATGTTTCAGCTCCACATAAATTTATTGGTTTAACTGCTTGTCAAGCAAAAACCCTGAAAAATGCAATCAACCTGAATTAATCCTGGTTGATTGTGTGTGAAATACTGGGCCCAGGTGAGTCCAGTTGAGCTGAGTAGCTGCTGGTGGAAAAGGAGCTTAATTAAGCTGAATGTTTAAGATACTTAAGCAGCCAGCTTCACTTTACTTTTAACTCCACTGATAGCAGAAAACATGAGACTTTCAGCCATCCTGTTCTTCATCAGTATTTCTGCAGCATGGGCAGGTAAGTTTATTTTTGGTTGCAATGTGGGGGGGAACAAACAAACAAAAACCAGCTAAAGGTTAGTCACTTGAACTGGTTAGGTCTAGTTTAAATCAAGTTTTTGTTGCAGTTTACCAATTCATGGAATAGTGCCAGCACCCTCCAAGGGAATCCATTTGTTTTTGAATGTGTAAAACTTGTTTCTTGTCCCTCAGGGATTCCGATGAAGACTCTGGTCTTCCCTGCTGAGACAAATAACAGTTATGTGGAGCTGATCCCTCAGAAACCAATGAGCCTGGGAGCGTTCACTCTCTGCATGCGTGTGGCCACAGAGCTCAGCGGCGAGCGGGAGGTCATCTTGTTTGCATATCGCACTCAAGATTACGATGAGCTGAATTTGTGGCGGGAAAAGGACGGCAGGTAGAGGACAGACACAAAGCTCCTTAATTCATTCATCTTTTCAGCTTGCATGTGTTTTAGATTGACCTCCTGTGTTCAGGTTTTCTCTCTACCTGGCTTCTGGAGACGGGGCTTTCTTCCGAGTCCCTGAACTTGGCGCCCTGCAGACCCACCTGTGCGTCACCTGGGATTCCAGTTCAGGCGCAGTGGCCCTCTTCATGGACGGCAGGAAAAGCCTGACCAAAATCTACAGGAGGGGCCACACTGTCCAGCCAGGAGGCCGAGTTCTCCTGGGACAGGATCCAGATGTGTTCTTTGGAAGCTTCGAGAGTGACCAGAGCTTTGTCGGGGACATCAATGACGTCAACATGTGGGACTATGTTCTGCCAGACAGCACAATCAAAGATGTTTTCTCTGGGAAGAGATTTCCAAGAGGAAACGTCTTTGACTGGGACACTATCCAGACCAATGTCAACGGGAATGTTGAGGTTATCCCCTTCGAGCTGTAGCTGGTATTTTCAGAGGAAGTCCTTTATGCTGCTGAATGTTATATCAAAGCTGACAACATTGATTCAGCATGAATAAAGTAACCATCTAAGACCTTCTGCCCAAATCTAGAATTATTTCCACTCTTTGTTTCAACAACTAAGATGTTCGTTCTGGGGGAAAATGCTGTCGACTCTCAATCTTTTGGTTTCTTTCTGCAAGTTCTACATGCGCGCTAACCTGAGAACACATCTTCCTGACATGGAATGGTCTAGAACATGTTGGACAATAATGGCATGTGCAATACTGAATTCCACATACAGAATCATCACCTGCAAGTACAGGAGTTCATGGTTTAAAAGGGTTAAAATTTTAATAAAACATCTTAGTTTTGGGGGGGTAAAACTGGAAATGACCTCATGATATTCATGAGGTTGTAACAGTGTCTAAACTGTTAATACAAATGGTGGTTCCCCTGCCCCATATTTATTGGTTGAACAAATGTTTTGGTATTTTGGCCGTAAGCCACTCCAAGGTTCAGCTTTGGGTCAAGGGGTGGACAAAATCGTATTCAACTCTTTTGCTCGTGGGAACACTTGTGATTTCTGCCATGGAGCAATAAATCCGGATCAAACTGTCTGCGGTCATATTTGCAAAGTTGGAAACTTGCCAGTGTGCTTCAATGTCATGTGACTGCATTTGCGTAACAGCACCTGCTTCACTCCAGTCCAGCAGGTGGTGCTAATTGTCATGTTTGACATCCACCCAAACATGCTGATAAAGCTTTGTACCTTCAGTTTTCTGACATCGGCCTGATGGGGAGCTGTAAGCTGCCATGCATGCTTTTGAGGAAATTTCTCTACGTTTTCAAGCAGGGACATAGCTTCGACATAGGCGGCGTATTGTCATGTGGGTGAATAATAGTTTGTGCCAGCAACTGTTGCAGACCACCTCCGGATGTGGGCCTGGTACTATGCCGCGGCCACACTGTTAAACCTGAAGCACATTACCACCCGCTGTTTGTACCAAAGATATACTCCAATCGTGCCAAGTGTGACTTGCCCCTTACTCATCCAAAAACTATACAAATGGTACAAATTTGAAAACTAGTTAACACTTTTCTTGAAACTGAAGGGAAGTTCATTGCAGAATTTATCCACTTTTCCCCATTTTGCCTCCCTTTACTATCTCACTTCCCATTGTAAATGTTTTTCCACTAAATAGTCAATTAGAAAAAAAAAATGTACGCATCAACCACTATACTTATCTGCCCCCCTACTTGTTTTTTTTTAACCCCTCCCATTTTAGAAGTGAATATATACACACACCACACCCACTTCTGTTAAGCTACAATATCATGGAAATAAAGGCATCTGTGACTAGACAAAGTACATGGAGTCAGATTGAAAACCCAGAGATGTCTTTAAGGGTAACTTCCTTGCTGCTTTTAAGTCTGGACTAAAAATTATGTGTGAAATGTCCCTCTGGGCCACTTTCTGCATCCCTTCAATATTAAATTCCTGACCCTTTACCATTTTGACAGTCCTGGCACCACACCTCTGATTATGTGCCCGTGCTACTTGACCACAGTAATATCCCTTTGGTTGACGAGTAAGGACACATGACCCTCACCCAGAAGTCTGGGGATCAAATCCCACCTTGGCACAGTGTGAAGCCCCTTCCTACCAGCAGGTGATGATTCAGGGTTTGGTTGTGGAATTCCATTTTGCACCAAATTGTGACATTCCATAATGACAAGGCTGCAGAGACAGCATGCCATTATTGGCCGACACGTTGTCTAGACCAGTCAATGTCAGGAAGGTATGTTATGGTAGGTGTGCATGTAGAATTTGCAGAAAGAAACCAAAAGGTTTGGACAGTCAACAGCATTTTCCTCAGAATGGACAGCTTCATTTTTGAAGATGGTAGAAATAATTCTCGATTTGGGCAGAAGGTCTTAGATGGTTACTTTATTCATGCTGGATCCATGTCAGCTTGGATTGATACAACATTCAGCAGCATAAAGGACTTCCTCTGAAAATACCAGCTACAGCTTGAAGAAGACAACCTCAACATTCCCGTTGACATTGGTCTCGATGGTGTCCCAGTCAAAGACATTTCCTCTTGGAGATCTCTTCCCAGAGAAAACATCTTTGATTGTGCTGTCTGGCAGAACATAGTCCCACATGTTGACGTCATTGATGTCCCCGACAAAGCTCTGGTCACTCTCGAAGCTTCCAAAGAACACATCTGGATCCTGTCCGAGGAGAACTCGGCCTCCTGGCTGGACAGTGTGGCCCTTCCTGTAGATTTTGGTCAGGCTTTTCCTGCCGTCCATGAAGAGGGCCACTGCGCCTGAACTGGAATCCCAGGTGACGCACAGGTGGGTCTGCAGGGCGCCGAGTTCAGGGACTCGGAAGAAAGCCCCGTCTCCAGAAGCCAGGTAGAGAGAAAACCTGAACACAGGAGGTCAATCTAAACACATGCAAGCTGAAAAGATGAATGAATTAAGGAGCTTTGTGTCTGTCCTCTACCTGCCGTCCTTTTCCCGCCACAAATTCAGCTCATCGTAATCTTGAGTGCGATATGCAAACAAGATGACCCCCGCTCGCCGCTGAGCTCTGTGGCCACACGCATGCAGAGAGTGAACGCTCCCAGGTTCATTGGTTTCTGAGGGATCAGCTCCACATAACTGGTGTTTGTCTCAGCAGGGAAGACCAGAGTCTTCCAAGGAATCCCTGAGGAACAAACAAGATTTACACATTTAACAAAGTGATTTCCCTTTTTTTTTTTTTTTAAAGGATTTTTTGGCCTTGGCCTTTGAGGTACAGCAACAGGAAAGGGGCAGAGAGTGGGGGCTGGTGGGGCCGACTGCTCATTTGGTTTACTGCAATAAAACTTACGTTTTTATTAGATTAAAAAAACCCAGCCTGTGTAAGTGATCTTTAGCTTGTGCATTTACATTTTCAGGTAGATTATTGGTTACTGCCTTTAAACAGCAATGAAGCATAATAGGCACAAACATACCTTCTGATACAGCAGAGATGGCAATGACGAACATGAAGACTGAATAATCCATTTTAGTGGTCACCTGTGGATTGAACAGTAAAGTGAAGCTGGCTGCTTAAGTATCTTCAGCATCCAGCTTAATTAAGCTCCTTTTCCACCAGCAGCTACTCAGCTCAACTGGACTCACCTGGGCCCAGTATTTCACACATAATAAACCAGGATAAATCCAGGTGCGTTGCATTTTTCAGGGTTTTTGCTTGACAAGCAGTTAAACCAAAATATTTATGTGGAGTTGAAACATGGTTTTCAGTTAATTATGCCAGCATGTGTTTTATCTAAGGTTAAAGATCCATTTGATCTATATTGAGTGTGAAGATGTTGAGTTTGTGACAAACAGACGAAGGGAACTTTGCATGGATTTGTCTGTACAAACTGTTGCATTGCATATTTTTAAATTGTATGTTACTGGAGGCAAGTGTCTTAAGTGTCTTGCCCAAGGACACAAGGACAAATGGCTGGGGGATCAGGATTTGAACCGCTGATCCTTTGATCATTGGCCGACCTGCTCTACCACCTGAGCCACTGTCGCCCTAAAGTAAAATGTTGTGTATGCCTGCAATTTCAAAACCTTACTTACACACTTCAAATCTCTGAAGCAAAAGTGGTTTCAGGTAAAGATAGTTTACTGTGTATGCATGTGTGGGTATGTGTATAGGGGATTATCACGCTTCGTGTTCCTGTTTCTGGAACTTGTAACATTTAGCCGCTTCCTCATCCGGGCCAGTTCAACAGTAGATGAATCCAATGTCACTGCTCTGTTCCACTTTGTAAATCTAATAAAAAAAAAAAACGCCACCCTACTTAAATTTTCATGGATTCCCGACTGAAGTGATGCTAAGGAATAAGTGGATCAAAGCAATTTGCCGGGTTGAAGGGCCGAACTTTCAAATAAAACAGGGTAGCACATTTATTTGTAGCCGGCATGTCAATGATGCAACTACATTACAGCTAGCGTTAGCAGGCTAGCGTTTGCTGACGTGCCTAACTTTGTGCATCTGAAAACACACAAGCATCTGAAAATCGGGTCTGTACCCTCTTGTTTCCAGTGGAACAACTGAGGACTGCCAAGAAAGTAGACCGCTTATAAAAGTCTATGAACTTTATAATATAACAAGGTAGCACGTTTGTTTGTAGCCAGTGAGACGACACTACAGCTGGCGTTAGCAGGCTAGTGTTAGCTGATGTGCTCAACTGTGCGTTTGAAAACAGGCATTATTTACAGGCATTTTACTGCGTTGGCTTTGATGACATCACTGTTATGCAACACCATAACATGTCAATGTCTGTAAATAAGGACAAATCACTATATTGGACATACGCTGATCTGAAGTGGATCTAAATATCTCCTGAAGGAATTCAAGTAACACCAAAACTGTCTGGGTGAGGAAATGAACGTATTTCATGCTAAAAAATAGGTCCAGATTGAAAAAGAAAAACCTTCCCCTTTAAATAAAACACATGCTGGCATAACTGAAAACCATGTTTCAGCTCCACATAAATTTTTTGGTTTAACTGCTTGTCAAGCAAAAACCCTGAAAAATGCAATCCACCTGAATTAATCCTGGTTGATTGTGTGTGAAATACTGGGCCCAGGTGAGTCCAGTTGAGCTGAGTAGCTGCTGGTGGAAAAGGAGCTTAATTAAGCTGAATGTTTAAGATACTTAAGCAGCCAGCTTCACTTTACTTTTAACTCCACTGATAGCAGAAAACATGAGAATTTTAGCCATCCTGTTCTTCATCACTATTTCTGCAGCATGGGCAGGTAAGTTTATTTTTGGTTGCAATGTGGGGGGGAACAAACAAACAAACACCAGCTAAAGGTTAGTCACTTGAACTGGTTGCATCTAGTTCAAATCAAGTTTTTGTTGCAGTTTACCAATTCATGGAATAGTGCCAGCGGGGGTTTTTTTTGGGATTTTTTTCGGAATTTTTCACAATATCAATTTTAATTTATAGTGTTATAAAAATATATTTTTATTTTTTTACGTTATCTCTTCTTTTTTTTATATATAATTAATTTTTCTGTTTTGTTTTTTTTATTTAATTTTGAATTTTTTTTTAATTTTTTCCAATTTTTTTTTTTTGTTTTATTTAATTTCTTTTCTCCATGGCCTTCTATTTCATTTTTATTATTATATTTTATCGTCTACTATTTTCTAGTAGGTTTTAAAGAAAAAATTTAATGACAGATTAAATAATAAAAAATATTTTCTTGTTAGTTATTTTTACCATATTAAATAAAAAATTTTTTTATTATATTTTTTTTTTCATATCCCCCATCCCTAGTGCCAGCACCCTCAAAGGGAATCCATTTGTTTTTGAATGTGTACATCTTGTTTCTTGTCCCTCAGGGATTCCTATGAAGACTCTGGTCTTCCCTGCTGAGACAAACACCAGTTATGTGGAGCTGATCCCTCAGAAACCAATGAGCCTGGGAGCGTTCACTCTCTGCATGCGTGTGGCCACAGAGCTCAGCGGCGAGCGGGAGGTCATCTTGTTTGCATATCGCACTCAAGATTACGATGAGCTGAATTTGTGGCGGGAAAAGGATGGCAGGTAGAGGACAGACGCAAAGCTCCTTAATTCATTCATCTTTTCAGCTTGCATGTGTTTAGATTGACCTCCTGTGTTCAGGTTTTCTCTCTACCTGGCTTCTGGAGACGGGGCTTTCTTCCGAGTCCCTGAACTCGGCGCCCTGCAGACCCACCTGTGCGTCACCTGGGATTCCAGTTCAGGCGCAGTGGCCCTCTTCATGGACGGCAGGAAAAGCCTGACCAAAATCTACAGGAAGGGCCACACTGTCCAGCCAGGAGGCCGAGTTCTCCTCGGACAGGATCCAGATGTGTTCTTTGGAAGCTTCGAGAGTGACCAGAGCTTTGTCGGGGACATCAATGACGTCAACATGTGGGACTATGTTCTGCCAGACAGCACAATCAAAGATGTTTTCTCTGGGAAGAGATTTCCAAGAGGAAACGTCTTTGACTGGGACACCATCGAGACCAATGTCAACGGGAATGTTGAGGTTGTCTCCTTCGAGCTGTAGCTGGTATTTTCAGAGGAAGTCCTTTATGTTGCTGTATGTTGTATCAAAGCTGACAACATTGATCCAGCATGAATAAAGTAACCATCTAAGACCTTCTGCCCAAATCTAGAATTATTTCCACTCTTTGTTTCAACAACTAAGATGTTTGTTCTAGGGAAAATGCTGTCGACTCTCAATCTTTTGGTTTCTTTCTGCAAGTTCTACATGCACGCTAACCTGAACACATCTTCCTGACATGGAATGGTCTAGAACATGTTGGACAATAATGGCATGTGCAATACTTGATTCCACATGCAGAATCATCACCTGCAAGTACAGGAGTTCATGGGTTAAAATTTTAATAAAACATCTTAGTTTTGGGGGGAGTAAAACTGGAAATAACCTCATGAGGTTGTAACAGTGTCTAAACTGTTAATACAAATGGTGGTTCCCCCCCCCCATGTTTATTGGTTGAACAAATGTTTTGGTTTCCGTAAGCCACTCCAAGGTTCAGCTTTGGGTTAAGGGGTGTACAAAATCGTATTCAACTCTTGCTTGTGGGAACACTTGTGATTTCTGCCATGGAGCAATAAATCCGGATCAAACTGTCTGCGGTCACATTTGCAAAGTTGGAAACTTGCCAGTGTGCTTCAATGTCATGTGACTGCATTTGCATAACAGCGCCTGCTTCACTCCAGTCCAGCAGGTGGTGCTAATTGTCATGTTGACATCCACCCAAACATGCTGAAAGCTTTGTACCTTCAGTTTTCTGACATCTGCCTGATGGGGAGCTGTAAGCTGCCATGCATGCTTTTGAGGACATTTCTCCATTTTCAAGCAGGGACATAGCTTCTACATAGGCGGCGTATTGTCATGTGGGTGAATAATTTTGTGCCAGCAACTGTTGCAGACCACCTCCGGATGTGGGCCTGGTACTGTGCCGTGGTCACACTGTTTAAACCTGAAGCACATTACCACCCGCTGTTTGTACCAAAGATATTCCAATCGTGCCAAGTGTGACTTGCCCCTTACTCACCAAAAACTATACAAATGGTACAAATTTGAAAACTAGTTAACACTTTGAAACTACTGAAGGGTTCATTGCAGAATTTATCCACTTTTCCCCATTTTGCCTCCTTTATATATCACTTCCCATTGTAAATGTTTTTCCACTAAAGTCAATTTGAAAAAAAATGTACGCATCAACCACTATACTTATCTGCCCCCCCTACTCTTTTAACCCCTCCCATTTTAGAAGTGTATATATACACACGCACACCCACTTCTGTTAAGCTACAATATCATGGAAATAAAGGCATCTGTGACTAGACAAATTACATGGAGTCAGATTGAAAACCTAGAGATGTCAAGGGTAACTTCTTTGCTGCTTTTAAGTCTGGACTAAAAATGTGTGAAATGTCCCTCTGGGCCACTTTCTGTGTCCCTTCAATATTAAATTCCTGACCCTTTACCATTTTGACAGTCCTGTCACCACACCTCTGATTATGTGCCTGTGCTACTTGACCACAGTAATATCCCTTTGGTTGACGAGAAAGGACACATGACCCTCACCCAGGAGTCTGGGGATCAAATCCCACCTTGGCACAGTGTGAAGCCCCTTCCTACCAGCAGCTGAGTCAGGGTTTGGTTGTGGAATTCCATTTTGCACCAAATTGTGACATTCCATAATGACAAGACTGCAGAGACAGCATGCCATTATTGGCCAACACGTTCTCTAGACCAGTCAATGTCAAGAAGGTATACTATGGTAGGTGTGCATGTAGAATTTGCAGAAAGAAACCAAAAGGTTTGGACAGTCAACAGCATTTTCCTCAAAATGGACAGCTTCATTTTTGAAGATGGTAGAAATAATTCTCGATTTGGGCAGAAGGTCTTAGATGGTTACTTTATTCATGCTGGATCAGTGTTGTCAGCTTGGGTTGATACAACATACATTCAGCAGCATAAAGGACTTCCTCTGAAAATACCAGCTACAGCTTGAAGACGACAACCTCAACATTCCCGTTGACATTGGTCTCGATGGTGTCCCAGTCAAAGACGTTTCCTCTTGGAGATCTCTTCCCAGAGAAAACATCTTTGATTGTGCTGTCTGGCAGAACATAGTCCCACATGTTGACGTCATTGATGTCCCCGACAAAGCTCTGGTCACTCTCGAAGCTTCCAAAGAACACATCTGGATCCTGTCCGAGGAGAACTCGGCCTCCTGGCTGGACAGTGTGGCCCTTCCTGTAGATTTTGGTCAGGCTTTTCCTGCCGTCCATGAAGAGGGCCACTGCGCCTGAACTGGAATCCCAGGTGACGCACAGGTGGGTCTGCAGGGCGCCGAGTTCAGGGACTCGGAAGAAAGCCCCGTCTCCAGAAGCCAGGTAGAGAGAAAACCTGAACACAGGAGGTCAATCTAAACACATGCAAGCTGAAAAGATGAATGAATTAAGGAGCTTTGTGTCTGTCCTCTACCTGCCATCCTTTTCCCGCCACAAATTCAGCTCATCGTAATCTTGAGTGCGATAGGCAAACAAGATGACCTCCCGCTCGCCGCTGAGCTCTGTGGCCAAACGCATGCACAGAGTGAAAGCTCCCAGGTTCATTGGTTTCCGAGGGATCAGCTCCACATAACTGGTGTTTGTCTCAGCAGGGAAGACCAGAGTCTTACAAGGAGTCCCTGAGGAACAAGAAACAAGAGTTACACATTCAAGAACAAAGTGATTTCCCTTTGAGGGTGCTGGCATCATGGCATTATTTGGTTTACTGCAATAAAACTTAAGATTTTACTAGATTAAAAAAAACAACCAGTGTAAGTGATCTTTAGCTTGTGCATTTAAATTTTCAGGTAGATTATCGGTTACTGCCTTTAAACAACAATGACACATAATAGGCACAAACATACATGCTGATACAGCAGAGATGGCAATGACGAACAAGAAGACTGAATAATCCATTTTAGTGGTCACCTGTGGATTGAACAGTAAAGTGAAGCTGGCTGCTTAAGTATCTTCAGCATTCAGCTTAATTAAGCTCCTTTTTCCACCAGCAGCTACTCAGCTCAACTGGACTCACCTGGGCCCAGTATTTCACACATAATCAACCAGGATTAATCCAGGTGCGTTGCATTTTTCAGGGTTTTTGCTTGACAAGCAGTTAAACCAATAAATTTATGTGGAACTGAAACACGGTTTTCAGTTAATTATGCCAGCATGTGTTTTATCTATGGTTAAAGATCCATCAGATCTATATTGAGTGTCAAGATGTTGAGTTTGTGACAAACAGAATAAGGGAACTTTTCATGGATTTGTCTGTACAAACTGTTGTGTGCATATTTTTAAATTGTATGTTACTTCATGGACTGTCATTAAAAATAAAGTTCTCATACTGTGAGATGGCTGAAACCACATCCCCTAATGTGCCTACCGAGGTAGGAACATGTGTGAATGTGACATATATTGTAAAGCGCTTTCAGTGGTCAGCAAAAGGGCTAGAAAGGCATAAGTGCAGTCCATTTACCATCGTTGGAGCATAAATAATAATAATAATAATGGATTAGATTTATATCACACTTTTTAAGGCACTCAAAGCACTCACAGTAGATCCATTATTCTTTCACTCTTCGCATACTTGGTGATTGTAAGCTACATATGTAGCCACAGCTGCCCTGGGACAGATTGACAGAAGCATGGTAGCCATTTTGCACCTATGGCCCCTCCAACCAAGTGTATCTATCTGCGGCTTGCAACCCAGTGGGCGTGTCGTAGTGTGGGCGTGCCGCATTGTGGGCGTGTTGCTTCGAGAGTGACCAGAGCTTTGTCGGGGACATCAATGACGTCAACATGTGGGACTTTGTTCTGCCAGACAGCACAATCAAAGATGTTTTCTCTGGGAAGAGATCTCCAAGAGGAAACGTCTTTGACTGGGACACCATCGAGACCAATGTCAACGGGAATGTTGAGGTTGTCTCCTTCGAGCTGTAGCTGGTGTTTTCAGAGGAAGTCCTTTATGTTGTATCAAAGCTGACAACATTGATTCAGCATGAATAAAGTAACCATCTAAGACCTTCTGCCCAAATCTAGAATTATTTCCACTCTTTGTTTCAACAACTAAGATGTTCGTTCTGGGGAAAATGCTGTCGACTCTCAATCTTTTGGTTTCTTTCTGCAAGTTCTACATGCACACTAACATGAGCACATCTTCCTGACATGGAATGGTCTAGAACATGTTGGACAGTAATGGCATGTGCAATACTGAATTCCACATACAGAATCATCACCTGCAAGTACAGGAGTTCATGGTTTAAAATTTTAAAACATCTTAGTTTGGGGGGGGTTAAACTGGAAATAACCCCATGAAAATCATGAGGTTGTAACAGTGTCTAAACTGTTAATACAAATGGTGGTTCCCCCGCCCCATGTTTATTGGTTGATCAAATGTTTGGGTATTTTGGCCGGAAGCCACTCCAAGGTTCAGCTTTGGGTTAAGGGGTGGACAAAATCGGTATTCAACTCTTTTGCTCGTGGGAACACTTGATTTCTGCCATGGAGCAATAAATCCGGATCAAACTGTCTGCGGTCACATTTGCGAAGTTGGAAACTTACCCGTGTGCTTCAATGTCATGTGACTGCATTTGCGTAACAGCACCTGCTTCACTCCCGTCCAGCAGGTGGTGTTAATTGTCATGTTGACATCCACCCAAACATGCTGAAAGCTTTGTACCTTCAGTTTTCTGACATCGGCCTGATGGGGAGCTGTAAGCTGCTGATTTGGACTGCAATGAGCTGCTTTGCATGCTTTTGAGAACGTTTCTCTTCGTTTTCGAGTGGGGACAGAGTTTCTACATAGGCTGCGTCGCATCGTCATGTGGGTGAATAATAGTTTTCTGCCAGCAACGGTTGCAGACCACCTCCGGATGTGGGCCTGGTACTGTGCCGCGGCCACTCTGTTTAAACCTGAAGCACATTACCACCCGCTGTTTGTACCAAAGATATACTCCAATCGTGCCAAGTGTGACTTGCCTCTTACTCCAAAAACTATACAAATGGTACAAATCTAACTAGTCAACACTTTTACTACTTTGAAACTACTGAAGGGCCAAAGTTCATTGCAAAATGTATCCACTTTTCCCCATTTTGCCTCCCCTTTATTACCATCTGCATTCCCATTGTAAATGTTTTTCCACTGTAAATAGTCACAATTTGGAAAAAAAAAATGCATGCATCGCCCACGATATCTGCCCCCCTACTTGTCTTCTCCCCTTTGTTTTAACCCTTCCCATTGAAGTGTATATACACACACCCACTTCTGTTAAGCTACAATATCATGGAAATAAAGGCATCTGTGACTAGACAAAGTACATGGAGTCAGATTGAAAACCTAGAGATGTCTTTAAGGGTAACTTCTTTGCTGCTTTTAAGTCTGGACTAAAAATTATAGGTGTGAAATGTCCCTCTGGGCCACTTTCTGCGTCCCTTCATATTAAATTCTTGGCCCTTTACCAGTTTGACAGTCCTGGCACCACACCTGATTATGTGCCCGTGCTACTTGACCACAGTAATATCCCTTTGGTTGACGAGGAAGGACACATGACCCTCACCCAGGAGTCTGGGGAATCAAATCCCACCTTGGCACAGTGTGAAGCCCCTTCCTACCAGCAGCTGATGATTCTGGGTTTGGTTGTGGAATTCCATATTGCACCAAATTGTGACAGTCCATAATGACAAGACTGCAGAGACGGCATGCCATTATTGGCCGACACATTCTCTAGACCAGTCAATGTCAAGAAGGTATACTATGGTAGGTGTGCATGTAGAATTTGCAGAAAGAAACCAAAAGGTTTGGACAGTCAACAGCATTTTCCTCAAAATGGACATCTTCATTTTTGAAGATGGTAGAAATAATTCTCGATTTGGGCAGAAGGTCTTAGATGGTTACTTTATTCATGCTGGATCAATGTCAACTTGGATTGATACAACATACATTCAGCAGCATCAAGGACTTCCTCTGAAAATACCAGCTACAGCTTGAAGGAGACAACCTCAACATTCCCATTGACATTGGTCTCGAGAGTGTCCCAGTCAAAGACGTTTCCTCTTGGAGATCTCTTCCCAGAGAAAACATCTTTGATTGTGCTGTCTGGCAGAACATAGTCCCACATGTTGACGTCATTGATGTCCCCGACAAAGCTCTGGTCACTCTCGAAGCTTCCAAAGAACACATCTGGATCCTGTCCGAGGAGAACTCGGCCTCCTGGCTGGACAGTGTGGCCCTTCCTGTAGATTTTGGTCAGGCTTTTCCTGCCGTCCATGAAGAGGGCCACTGCGCCTGAACTGGAATCCCAGGTGACGCACAGGTGGGTCTGCAGGGCGCCGAGTTCAGGGACTCGGAAGAAAGCCCCGTCTCCAGAAGCCAGGTAGAGAGAAAACCTGAACACAGGAGGTCAATCTAAACACATGCAAGCTGAAAAGATGAATGAATTAAGGAGCTTTGTGTCTGTCCTCTACCTGCCATCCTTTTCCCGCCACAAATTCAGCTCATCGTAATCTTGAGTGCGATAGGCAAACAAGATGACCTCCCGCTCGCCGCTGAGCTCTGTGGCCACACGCATGCACAGAGTGAACGCTCCCAGGTTCATTGGTTTCTGAGGGATCAGCTCCACATAACTGGTGTTTGTCTCAGCAGGGAAGACCAGAGTCTTCCAAAGAATCCCTGAGGAACAAACAAGATGTACACATTTTAGAACGAAGTGATTTCCCTTTGAGGGTGCTGGTGTCATCTCATTTGGTTAACTGCAATAAAACTTACGTTTTTATTAGATTAAAAAAACCCAGCCTGTGTAAGTGATCTTTAGCTTGTGCATTTACATTTTCAGGTAGATTATTGGTTACTGCCTTTAAACAGCAATGAAGCATAATAGGCACAAACATACCTTCTGATACAGCAGAGATGGCAATGACGAACATGAAGACTGAATAATCCATTTTAGTGGTCACCTGTGGATTGAACAGTAAAGTGAAGCTGGCTGCTTAAGTATCTTCAGCATCCAGCTTAATTAAGCTCCTTTTCCACCAGCAGCTACTCAGCTCAACTGGACTCACCTGGGCCCAGTATTTCACACATAATAAACCAGGATTAATTCAGGTGCGTTGCATTTTTCAGGGTTTTTGCTTGACAAGCAGTTAAACCAAAATATTTATGTGGAGTTGAAACATGGTTTTCAGTTAATTATGCCAGCATGTGTTTTATCTAAGGTTAAAGATCCATTTGATCTATATTGAGTGTGAAGATGTTGAGTTTGTGACAAACAGACTAAGGGAACTTTGCATGGATTTGTCTGTACAAACTGTTGCATTGCATATTTTTAAATTGTATGTTACTGGAGGCAAGTGTCTTAAGTGTCTTGCCCAAGGACACAAGGACAAATGGCTGGGGGATCAGGATTTGAACCACTGATCCTTTGATCATTGGCCGACCTGCTCTACCACCTGAGCCACTGTCGCCCCTAAAGTAAAATGTTGTGTATGCCTGCAATTTCAAAACCTTACTTACACACTTCAAATCTCTGAAGCAAAAGTGGTTTCAGGTAAAGATAGTTTACTGTGTATACATGTGTGGGTATGTGTATAGGGGATTATCACGCTTCGTGTTCCTGTTTCTGGAACTTGTAACATTTAGCCGCTTCCTCATCCGGGCCAGTTCAACAGTAGATGAATCCAATGTCACTGCTCTGTTCCACTTTGTAAATCTAATAAAAAAAACGCCACCCTATTTAAATTTTCATGGATTCCCGACTGAAGTGATGCTAAGGAATAAGTGGATCAAAGCAATTTGCCGGGTTGAAGGGCCGAACTTTAAAATAAAACAGGGTAGCACATTTATTTGTAGCCGGCATGATAATGATGCAACTACATTACAGCTAGCGTTAGCAGGCTAGCGTTTGCTGACGTGCCTAACTTTGTGCATCTGAAAACACAAGCATCTGAAAATCGGGTCTGTACCCTCTTGTTTCCAGTGGAACAACTGAGGACTGCCAAGAAAGTAGACCGCTTATAAAAGTCTATGAACTTTATAATATAACAAGGTAGCACGTTTGTTTGTAGCCAGTGAGACGACACTACAGCTGGCGTTAGCAGGCTAGTGTTAGCTGATGTGCTCAACTGTGCGTTTGAAAACAGGCATTATTTACAGGCATTTTACTGCGTTGGCTTTGATGACATCACTGTTATGCGACACCATAACATGTCAATGTCTGTAAATAAGGACAAATCACTATATTGGACATACGCTGATCTGGAGTGGATCCAAATATCTCCTGAAGGAATTCAAGTAACACCAAAACTGTCTGGGTGAGGAAATGAACGTACTTCATGCTAAAAAATAGGTCCAGATTGAAAAAGAAAAACCTTCCCCTTTAAATAAAACACATGCTGACATAACTGAAAACCCTGTTTCAGCTCCACAATAAATTTATTGGTTTAACTGCTTGTCAAGCAAAAACCCTGAAAAATGCAATCCACCTGAATTAATCCTGGTTGATTGTGTGTGAAATACTGGGCCCAGGTGAGTCCAGTTGAGCTGAGTAGCTGCTGGTGGAAAAGGAGCTTAATTAAGCTGAATGTTTAAGATACTTAAGCAGCCAGCTTCACTTTACTTTTAACTCCACTGATAGCAGAAAACATGAGAATTTCAGCCATCCTGTTCTTCATCACTATTTCTGCAGCATGGGCAGGTAAGTTTATTTTTTGGTTGCAATGTGGGGGGGAACAAACAAACAAACACCAGCTAAAGGTTAGTCACTTGAACTGGTTGCATCTAGTTCAAATCAAGTTTTTGTTGCAGTTTACCAATTCATGGAATAGTGCCAGCACCCTCAAAGGGAATCCATTTGTTTTTGAATGTGTAAATCTTGTTTCTTGTCCCTCAGGGATTCCTATGAAGACTCTGGTCTTCCCTGCTGTGACAAACACCAGTTATGTGGAGCTGATCCCTCAGAAACCAATGAGCCTGGGAGCGTTCACTCTCTGCATGCGTGTGGCCACAGAGCTCAGTGGCGAGCGGGAGGTCATCTTGTTTGCCTATCGCACTCAAGATTACGATGAGCTGAATTTGTGGCGGGAAAAGGATGGCAGGTAGAGGACAGACACAAAGCTCCTTAATTCATTCATCTTTTCAGCTTGCATGTGTTTAGATTGACCTCCTGTGTTCAGGTTTTCTCTCTACCTGGCTTCTGGAGACGGGGCTTTCTTCCGAGTCCCTGAACTCGGCGCCCTGCAGACCCACCTGTGCGTCACCTGGGATTCCAGTTCAGGCGCAGTGGCCCTCTTCATGGACGGCAGGAAAAGCCTGACCAAAATCTACAGGAAGGGCCACACTGTCCAGCCAGGAGGCCGAGTTCTCCTGGGACAGGATCCAGATGTGTTCTTTGGAAGCTTCGAGAGTGACCAGAGCTTTGTCGGGGGGGGGGGGGGACATCAATGACGTCAACATGTGGGACTATGTTCTGCCAGACAGCACAATCAAAGATGTTTTCTCTGGGAAGAGATTTCCAAGAGGAAACGTCTTTGACTGGGACGCCATCGAGACCAATGTCAATGGGAATATTGAGGTTGTCCCCTTTGAGCTGTAGCTGGTATTTTCAGAGGAAGTCCTTTATGCTGCTGTATGTTGTATCAAAGCTGACAACATTGATTCAGCACGAATAAAGTAACCATCTAAGACCTTCTGCCCAAATCTAGAATTATTTCCACTCTGTTTCAACAACGAAGATGTTCGTTCTGGGGAAAATGCTGTCGACTCTCAATCTTTGGTTTCTTTCTGCAAGTTTTACATGTACACTAACATGAACACATCTTCCTGACATGGAATGGTCTAGAACATGTTGGACAATAATGGCATGTGCAATACTGAATTCCACATGCAGAATCATCACCTGCAAGTACAGGAGTTCATGGTTTAAAAGGGGCTAAAATTTTATTAAAACATCTTAGTTTTGGGGAATTGAAATAACCCTCATGAAAATCATGAGGTTGTAACAGTGTCTAAACTGTTAATACAAATGGTGGTTCCCCCCCCCGCCCCATGTTTATTGGTTGAACAAATGTTTTGGTATTTTGGCCGTAAGCCACCCCAAGGTTCAGCTTTGGGTGGACAAAATTGTATCCAACTCTTTTGCTCATGGGAACAGTGATTTCTGCCATGGAGCAATAAATCCAGATCAAACTGTCTGCGGTCACATTTGCAAAGTTGGAAACTTACCAGTGTGCTTCAATGTCGTGACTGCATTAGCATTACAGCGCCTGCTTCACTCAGTCCAGCAGGTGGCACTAATTGTCATGTTTGACATCCACCCAAACATGCTGAAAGCTTTGTACCTTCAGTTTTCTGACATCGGCCTGATGGGGAGCTGTAAGCTGCCATGCATGCTTTTGAGTTTCTCTATTTTTAAGCAGGGACATAGCTTCTACATAGGCGGCGTATTGTCATGGGGGTGAATAATTTTGTGCCAGCAACTGTTGCAGACCACCTCCGGATGAGGGCCTGGTACTATGCCGCGGCCACACTGTTTAAACCTGAAGCACATTACCACCCGCTGTTTGTACCAAAGATATACTCCAATCGTGCCAAGTGTGACTTGCCCCTTACTCATCCAAAAACTATACAAATGGTACAAATTTGAAAACTAGTTAACACTTTGAAACTACTGAAGGGTTCATTGCAGAATTTATCCACTTTCCCCCATTTTGCCTCCTGTATATATCACTTCCCATTGTAAATGTTTTTCCACTAAAGTCAATTTGAAAAAAAAATGTACGCATCAACCACTATACTTATCTGCCCCCCCTACTTGTCTTTTAACCCCTCCCATTTTAGAAGTGTATATACACACACGCACACCCACTTCTGTTAAGCTACAATATCATGGAAATAAAGGCATCTGTGACTAGACAAAGTACATGGAGTCAGATTGAAAACCCAGAGATGTATTTAAGGGTAACTTTTGCTTTTAAGTCTGACTAAAAATTATGGGTGTGAAATGTCCCTCTGGGCCACTTTCTGCATCCCTTCAATATTAAATTCCTGACCCTTTACCATTTTGACAGCCCTGGCACCACACCTCTGATTATGTGCCCGTGCTACTTGACCACAGTAATATCCCTTTGGTTGACGAGAAAGGACACATGACCCTCACCCAGGAGTCTGGGGATCAAATCCCACCTTGGCACAGTGTGAAGCCCCTTCCTACCAGCAGCTGATGATTCAGGGTTTGGTTGTGGAATTCCATTTTGCACCAAATTGTGACATTCCATAATGACAAGACTGCAGAGACGGCATGCCATTATTGGCCGACACATTCTCTAGACCAGTCAATGTCAAGAAGGTATACTATGGTAGGTGTGCATGTAGAATTTGCAGAAAGAAACCAAAAGGTTTGGTCAGTCAACAGCATTTTACTTCAAAATGGACATCTTCATTTTTGAAGATGGTAGAAATAATTCTCAATTTGGGCAGAAGGTCTTAGATGGTTACTTTATTCATGCTGGATCAATGTTGTCAGCTTGGATTGATACAACATACATTCAGCAGCATAAAGGACTTCCTCTGAAAATACCAGCTACAGCTTGAAGACGACAACCTCAACATTCCCGTTGACATTGGTCTCGATGGTGTCCCAGTCAAAGACGTTTCCTCTTGGAGATCTCTTCCCAGAGAAAACATCTTTGATTGTGCTGTCTGGCAGAACATAGTCCCACATGTTGACGCCATTGATGTCCCCGACAAAGCTCTGGTCACTCTCGAAGCTTCCAAAGAACACATCTGGATCCTGTCCGAGGAGAACTGGCCTCCTGGCTGGACAGTGTGGCCCTTCCTGTAGATTTTGGTCAGGCTTTTCCTGCCGTCCATGAAGAGGGCCACTGCGCCTGAACTGGAATCCCAGGTGACGCACAGGTGGGTCTGCAGGGCGCCGAGTTCAGGGACTCGGAAGAAAGCCCCGTCTCCAGAAGCCAGGTAGAGAGAAAACCTGAACACAGGAGGTCAATCTAAACACATGCAAGCTGAAAAGATGAATGAATTAAGGAGCTTTGTGTCTGTCCTCTACCTGCCATCCTTTTCCCGCCACAAATTCAGCTCATCGTAATCTTGAGTGCGATAGGCAAACAAGATGACCTCCCGCTCGCCGCTGAGCTCTGTGGCCACACGCATGCACAGAGTGAACGCTCCCAGGTTCATTGGTTTCTGAGGGATCAGCTCCACATAACTGGTGTTTGTCTCAGCAGGGAAGACCAGAGTCTTACAAGGAGTCCCTGAGGAACAAGAAACAAGATTACACATTCAAGAACAAAGTGATTTCCCTTTGAGGGTGCTGGCATCATCGCATTATTTGGTTTACTGCAATAAAACTTAAGATTTTACTAGATTAAAAAAACCCAACCAGTGTAAGTGATCTTTAGCTTGTGCATTTAAATTTTCAGGTAGATTATCGGTTACTGCCTTTAAACAACAATGACACATAATAGGCACAAACATACATGCTGATACAGCAGAGATGGCAATGACGAACAAGAAGGCTGAAAAATCCATTTTAGTGGTCACCTGTGGATTGAACAGTAAAGTGAAGCTTGCTGCTTAAGTATCTTCAGCATTCGGCTTAATTAAGCTCCTTTTCCACCAGCAGCTACTCAGCTCAACTGGACTCACCTGGGCCCAGTATTTCACACATAATCAACCAGGATTAATCCAGGTGCGTTGCATTTTTCAGGGTTTTTGCTTGACAAGCAGTTAAACCAATAAATTTATGTGGAACTGAAACATGGTTTTCAGTTAATTATACCAGCATGTGTTTTATGTAAGGTTAAAGATCCATCAGATCTATATTGAGTGTCAAGATGTTGAGTTTGTGACAAACAGACTAAGGGAACTTTGCATGGATTTGTCTGTACAAACTGTTGTGTGCATATTTTTAAATTGTATGTTACTTCATGGACTGTTGTTAAAAATAAAGTTCTCATACTGTGAGAGATGGCTGAAACCGCATCCCCTAATGTGCCTACCGAGGTATGAACATGTGTGAATGTGACATATATTGTAAAGCGCTTTCAGTGGTCAGCAAAAGGGCTAGAAAGGCATAAGTACAGTCCATTTACCATCGTTGGAGCATAAATAATAATAATAATAATGGATTAGATTTATATCACACTTTTTAAGGCACTCAAAGCACTCACAGTAGATCCATTATTCTTTCACTCTTCGCATACTTGGTGATGGTAAGCTACATATGTAGCCACAGCTGCCCTGAGACAGATTGACAGAAGCATGGTAGCCATTTTGCACCTATGGCCCCTCCAACCAAGTGTATCTATCTGCGGCTTGCAACCCAGTGGGCGTGTCGTAGTGTGGGCGTGCCGCATTGTGGGCGTGTCGCTTCGAGAGTGACCAGAGCTTTGTCGGGGACATCAATGACGTCAACATGTGGGACTATGTTCTGCTAGACAGCACAATCAAAGATGTTTTCTCTGGGAAGAGATCTCCAAGAGGAAACGTCTTTGACTGGGACACCATCGAGACCAATGTCAACGGGAATGTTGAGGTTGTCTCCTTCGAGCTGTAGCTGAGGTTTTCAGAGGAAGTCCTTTATGCTGCTGGATGTTGTATCAAAGCTGACAACATTGATTCAGCATGAATAAAGTAACCATCTAAGACCTTCTGCCCAAATCTAGAATTATTTCCACTCTTTGTTTCAACAACTAAGATGTTCGTTCTGGGGAAAATGCTGTCGACTCTCAATCTTTTGGTTTCTTTCTGCAAGTTCTACATGCACACTAACATGAACACATCTTCCTGACATTGAATGGTCTAGAACATGTTGGACAGTAATGGCATGTGCAATACTGAATTCCACATACAGAATCATCACCTGCAAGTACAGGAGTTCATGGTTTAAAATTTTAAAACATCTTAGTTTGGGGGGGGGGGGGGTTAAACTGGAAATAACCCCATGAAAATCATGAGGTTGTAACAGTGTCTAAACTGTTAATACAAATGGTGGTTCCCCCGCCCCCATGTTTATTGCTTGAACAAATGTTTGGGTATTTTGGCCGGAAGCCACTCCAAGGTTCAGCTTAGGGTTAAGGGGTGGACAAAATCATATTCAACTCTTGCTCGTGGGAACACTTGATTTCTGCCATGGAGCAATATATCCGGATCAAACTGTCTGCAGTCACATTTGCGAAGTTGGAAACTTACCCGTGTGCTTCAATGTCATGTGACTGCATTTGCGTAACAGCACCTGCTTCACTCCCGTCCAGCAGGTGGTGCTAATTGTCATGTTGACATCCACCCAAACATGCTGAAAGCTTTGTACCTTCAGTTTTCTGACATCGGCCTGATGGGGAGCTGTAAGCTGCTGATTTGGACTGCAATGAGCTGCTTTGCATGCTTTTGAGGACGTTTCTCTTCGTTTTCGAGTGGGGACAGAGTTTCTACATAGGCTGCGTCGCATCGTCACGTGGGTGAATAACAATCGTTTTCTGCCAGCAACTGTTGCAGACCACCTCCGGATGTGGGCCTGGTACTGTGCCGCGGCCACTCTGTTTAAACCTGAAGCACATTACCACCCGCTGTTTGTACCAAAGATATACTCCAATCGTGCCAAGTGTGACTTGCCCCTTACTCATCCAAAAACTATACAAATGGTACAAATTTAACTAGTCAACACTTTTACTACTTTGAAACTACTGAAGGGCCAAAGTTCATTGCAAAATGTGTCCACTTTTCCCCATTTTGCCTCCACTTTACTATCTGCATTCCCATTGTAAATGTTTTTCCACTGTAAATAGTCACAATTTGAAAAAAAATGCATGCATCACCCACATTATCTGCCCCCCCTACTTGTCTTCTCCCCTTTGTTTTAACCCCTCCCATTAAAGTGTATATATACACACCCACTTCTGTTAGGCTACAATATCATGGAAAAAGGCATCTGTGACTAGACAAAGTACATGGAGTCAGATTGAAAACCCAGAGATGTCTTCAAGGGTAACTTTGCTGCTTTTAAGTCTGGACAAAAAATTATAGGTGTGAAATGTCCCTCTGGGCCACTTTCTGCATCCCTTATTAAATTCTTGACAGTCCTGGCACCACACCTCTGATTATGTGCCTGTGCTACTTGACCACAGTAATATCCCTTTGGTTGACGAGAAAGGACACATGACCCTCACCCAGAAGTCTGGGGATCAAATCCCACCTTGGCACAGTGTGAAGCCCCTTCCTACCAGCAGCTGATGATTCTGGGTTTGGTTGTGGAATTCCATATTGCACCAAATTGTGACATTCCATAATGACAAGACTGCAGAGACGGCATGCCATTATTGGCCGACACGTTCTCTAGACCAGTCAATGTCAAGAAGGTATACTATGGTAGGTGTGCATGTAGAATTTGCAGAAAGAAACCAAAAGGTTTGGACAGTCAACAGCATTTTCCTCAAAATGGACATCTTCATTTTTGAAGATGGTAGAAATAATTCGATTTGGGCAGAAGGTCTTAGATGGTTACTTTATTCATGCTGGATCAATGTTGTCAGCTTTGATACAACATCCAGCAGCGTAAGGGACTTCCTCTGAAAATACCAGCTACAGCTTGAAGGAGACAACCTCAACATTCCCATTGACATTGGTCTCGAGAGTGTCCCAGTCAAAGACGTTTCCTCTTGGAAATCTCTTCCCAGAGAAAACATCTTTGATTGTGCTGTCTGGCAGAACATAGTCCCACATGTTGACGTCATTGAGGTCCCCGACAAAGCTCTGGTCACTCTCGAAGCTTCCAAAGAACACATCTGGATCCTGTCCGAGGAGAACTCGGCCTCCTGGCTGGACAGTGTGGCCCTTCCTGTAGATTTTGGTCAGGCTTTTCCTGCCGTCCATGAAGAGGGCCACTGCGCCTGAACTGGAATCCCAGGTGACGCACAGGTGGGTCTGCAGGGCGCCGAGTTCAGGGACTCGGAAGAAAGCCCCGTCTCCAGAAGCCAGGTAGAGAGAAAACCTGAACACAGGAGGTCAATCTAAACACATGCAAGCTGAAAAGATGAATGAATTAAGGTGCTTTGTGTCTGTCCTCTACCTGCCATCCTTTTCCCGCCACAAATTCAGCTCATCGTAATCTTGAGTGCGATATGCAAACAAGATGACCTCCCGCTCGCCGCTGAGCTCTGTGGCCACACGCATGCAGAGAGTGAACGCTCCCAGGTTCATTGGTTTCTGAGGGATCAGCTCCACATAACTGTTATTTGTCTCAGCAGGGAAGACCAGAGTCTTCCAAAGAACCCCTGAGGGACAAACAAGATGTACACATTTTAGAACGAAGTGATTTCCCTTTGAGGGTGCTGGCGTCATCTCATTTGGTTAACTGCAATAAAACTTACGTTTTTACTAGATTAAAAAAACCCAGCCAGTGTAAGTGATCTTTAGCTTGTGCATTTACATTTTCAGGTAGATTGGTTACTGCCTTTAAACAACAATGAAGCATAATAGGCACAAACATACCTTCTGATACAGCAGAGATGGCAATGACGAACATGAAGACTGAATAATCCATTTTAGAGGTCACCTGTGGATTGAACAGTAAAGTGAAGCTGGCTGCTTAAGTATCTTCAGCATTCAGCTTAATTAAGCTCCTTTTCCACCAGCAGCTACTCAGCTCAACTGGACTCACCTGGGCCCAGTATTTCACACATAATAAACCAGGATTAATTCAGGTGGATTTTCAGGGTTTTTGCTTGACAAGCAGTTAAACCAAAATATTTATGTGGAGTTGAAACATGGTTTTCAGTTAATTATGCCAGCATGTGTTTTATCTATGGTTAAAGATCCATTTGATCTATATTGAGTGTGAAGATGTTGAGTTTGTGACAAACAGACTAAGGGAACTTTGCATGGATTTGTCTGTACAAACTGTTGCATTGCATATTTTTAAATTGTATGTTACTGGAGGCAAGTGTCTTAAAGGAGCCCTATCATGAAAAATGGACTTTTAAGAGCTTTTCAGTATGTCAGTGTGTTATTTCCTCATCAAGAAATGATTTAAATCGTTATTTTTCTTCATTCATGCATATTTGAGTAATCTACATGAATATTTAAACCAAGCGATACCTCCCTGCAAACGGCTGACTACCCACCGCGTTACGTATGAACGTGGCACCAATCACGAAAGTCCAAATGCGCACGCTCAGTATCGTAGCAAGACGCCCTCTGTTGAACAGAAACTCAGAGAATCCTATCCACACTCTCTGAGGAAGAAACTAACACCTGCATGAAGATTTCCTCAGAGACAAGCAGCCATCAGCTAACAGACGTTTGATCCAGATTCAGGAGAATTTTCCTCCTTTTTTCCCCCTTTTTTTTAAGCTCTAGAGGACAGCAAGTTGGGAAAAATGCAGTTATGTTCAGCGTGGGAGTGTTGTTGTACTGGATGAATCGACTTGCCAGAAGTGGTTGGATTTTAACTTCAGGAGCAGGGAAAAAAAAACCTCAACTTTGTGTGAGAACTTCACTCCTGACAACTTCATGAATCTCGACAGTAAAGTGTTTTTTTCTCGGGGATTACTTCTGAAACCTGACGCAGTTCCTGCTATAAAAACGCGCATGGACAGACAACAACACTGGTGAGTCAACACATCTCTCAGCTCAATGCTAACTGTTAGGCTATGATTTGTTCGCTAATTTACTTACTTGTCAGGGGTCTCTGTGGTACTTCTGTGGTACTTCTGCGTGTACTTCAAACTCCATATCAGACTCTGGGTCGAGCGCATACAGCTCCATAACAGGCTGCTCCGTTTGATCCCGTCGATCGGAGTCCGATTATCCATCAATGTTTACAAGATCCATGTGAGTGCTGCTTAGCTCAGCGCTTACTGTTAGCCTATGATTTGTTCGCTAAATTACTTGCTTGTCAGGGGTCTCTGTGGTACTTCTGTGGTACTGCGTATACTTCAAACTCCATATCAGACTCTGGGTCGAGCGCATACAGCTCCATAACAGGCTGGTCTGTTTTATCCCGTCGATCGGAGTAATTATCCATCAATGTTTACTACTAACATCCACATGAGAGCTGCCGGTGCCGGTGCTACAGACAATTCTGTGACCCTTCAGAATAAGTGTCTCTTCCGGGGCGACGTCATGAAATGGGCATAAAACATGCTGCAATTGGTCGAGAGCTCCGCGGTTCAGTACAGTCAGCCATCTTACTTCCGTGTTGGAAATTAGATGCATCGAAAAACTAATATTTAACACCAAATTAGTTTCTATAGTAACGATGGGAACATATCTAGCTTATAAATGCCTATATTTGACTTTTGGAACATTTGAATAGCATGATACAGCTCCTTTAAGTGTCTTGCCCAAGGACACAAGGACAAATGGCTGGGGGATCAGGATTTGATCCGCTGATCCTTTGATCATTGGCCGACCTGCTCTACCACCTGAGCCACTGTCGCCCTAAAGTAAAATGTTGTGTATGCCTGCAATTTCAAAACCTTACTTACACACTTCAAATCTCTGAAGCAAAAGTGGTTTCAGGTAAAGATAGTTTACTGTGTATGCATGTGTGGGTATGTGTATAGGGGATTATCACGCTTCGTGTTCCTGTTTCTGGAACTTGTAACATTTAGCCGCTTCCTCATCCGGGCCAGTTCAACAGTAGATGAATCCAATGTCACTGCTCTGTTCCACTTTGTAAATCTAATAAAAAAAACGCCACCCTACTTAAATTTTCATGGATTCCCGACTGAAGTGATGCTAAGGAATAAGTGGATCAAAGCAATTTGCCGGGTTGAAGGGACGAACTTTAAAATAAAACAGGGTAGCACATTTATTTGTAGCCGGCACGTCAATGATGCAACTACATTACAGCTAGCGTTAGCAGGCTAGCGTTTGCTGACGTGCCTAACTTTGTGCATCTGAAAACACAAGCATCTGAAAATCGGGTCTGTACCCTCTTGTTTCCAGTGGAACAACTGAGGACTGCCAAGAAAGTAGACCGCTTATAAAAGTCTATGAACTTTATAATATAACAAGGTAGCACGTTTGTTTGTAGCCAGTGAGACGACACTACAGCTGGCGTTAGCAGGCTAGTGTTAGCTGATGTGCTCAACTGTGCGTTTGAAAACAGGCATTATTTACAGGCATTTTACTGCGTTGGCTTTGATGACATCACTGTTATGCGACACCATAACATGTCAATGTCTGTAAATAAGGACAAATCACTATATTGGACATACGCTGATCTGGAGTGGATCCAAATATCTCCTGAAGGAATTCAAGTAACACCAAAACTGTCTGGGTGAGGAAATGAACGTACTTCATGCTAAAAAATAGGTCCAGATTGAAAAAGAAAACCTTCCCCTTTAAATAAAACACATGCTGACATAACTGAAAACCCTGTTTCAGCTCCACATGAATTTATTGGTTTAACTGCTTGTCAAGCAAAAACCCTGAAAAATGCAATCCACCTGAATTAATCCTGGTTGATTTTGTGTGAAATACTGGGCCCAGGTGAGTCCAGTTGAGCTGAGTAGCTGCTGGTGGAAAAGGAGCTTAATTAAGCTGAATGTTTAAGATACTTAAGCAGCCAGCTTCACTTTACTTTTAACTCCACTGATAGCAGAAAACATGAGAATTTTAGCCATCCTGTTCTTCATCACTATTTCTGCAGCATGGGCAGGTAAGTTTATTTTTGGTTGCAATGTGGGGGGAACAAACAAACACAAACAAACAAACACCAGCTAAAGGTTAGTCACTTGAACTGGTTACATCTAGTTCAAATCAAGTTTTTGTTGCAGTTTACCAATTCATGGAATAGTGCCAGCTAGGGATGGGCGATATTTTATCGTGTGCGATATATCGTCAAAGAAATTCCCCACAATAACAATTTGAATTTATCGTGAGATGACAATTTATCAGGTTGTGTTTGCAGTTGCACTACTTTGTTTTTATAAGCCGAGTTAGTTTTGCTGTTTGCATCGTTTGAATAAATGTGAAATTTGGTCTCTCATATTTCAGACTTGTTTGTTTGGTGTCACTACAGTTTTGCAATCCAGGTGCACTACTTGAACTTAATTGATATAGTTTAGTGGCTTCTAGTATTTTGTAGGGCATTCAAGACAGAATTTAGTGACAGATTAATAATACAAAATATTTTGCTGATAGTTTTATCGTTACCGTGATAAATAAGAGAAATTATCGTGATATATTTTTTTTAGTCCATATCGCCCATCCCTAGTGCCAGCACCCTCAAAGGGAATCCATTTGTTTTTGAATGTGTAAATCTTGTTTCTTGTCTCTCAGACTCCTATGAAGACTCTGGTCTTCCCTGCTGAGACAAACACCAGTTATGTGGAGCTGATCCCTCAGAAACCAATGAACCTGGGAGCGTTCACTCTCTGCATGCGTGTGGCCACAGAGCTCAGCGGCGAGCGGGAGGTCATCTTGTTTGCATATCGCACTCAAGATTACGATGAGCTGAATTTGTGGCGGGAAAAGGATGGCAGGTAGAGGACAGACACAAAGCTCCTTAATTCATTCATCTTTTCAGCTTGCATGTGTTTAGATTGACCTCCTGTGTTCAGGTTGTCTCTCTACCTGGCTTCTGGAGACGGGGCTTTCTTCCGAGTCCCTGAACTCGGCGCCCTGCAGACCCACCTGTGCGTCACCTGGGATTCCAGTTCAGGCGCAGTGGCCCTCTTCATGGACGGCAGGAAAAGCCTGACCAAAATCTACAGGAAGGGCCACACTGTCCAGCCAGGAGGCCGAGTTCTCCTGGGACAGGATCCAGATGTGTTCTTTGGAAGCTTCGAGAGTGACCAGAGCTTTGTCGGGGACATCAATGACGTCAACATGTGGGACTATGTTCTGCCAGACAGCACAATCAAAGATGTTTTCTCTGGGAAGAGATCTCCAAGAGGAAACGTCTTTGACTGGGACACTATGGAGACCAATGTCAACGGGAATGTTGAGGTTGTCTCCTTCGAGCTGTAGCTGGTATTTTCAGAGGAAGTCCTTTATGTTGCTGTATGTTGTTGTATGTTGTATCAAAGCTGACATTGATTCAGCATGAATAAAGTAACCATCTAAGACCTTCTGCCCAAATCTAGAATTATTTCCACTCTTTGTTTCAACAACGAAGATGTTCGTTCTGAGGAAAATGCTGTCGACTCTCAATCTTTTGGTTTCTTTCTGCAAGTTCTACATGAACACATCTTCCTGACATGGAATGGTCTAGAACATGTTGGACAATAATGGCATGTGCAATACTTAATTCCACATGCAGAATCATCACCTGCAAGTACAGGAGTTCATGGTTTAAAAGGGTTTAAAATTTTAATAACATCTTAGTTTTGGGGGGGAAACTGGAAATAACCTCATGAGGTTGTAACAGTGTCTAAACTGTTAATACAAATGGTGGTTCCCCCCCCCCCCATGTTTATTGGTTGAACAAATGTTTTGGTATTTTGGCCGTAAGCCACTCCAAGGTTCAGCTTTGGGTTAAGGGGTGGACAAAATTGTATTCAACTCTTTTGCTCATGGGAACAGTGATTTCTGTCATGGAGCAATAAATCCGGATCAAACTGTCTGCAGTCACATTTGCAAAGTTGGAAACTTACCAGTGTGCCTCAATGTCATGTGACTGCATTTGCATAACAGCACCTGCTTCACTCCAGTCCAGCAGGTGGTGCTAATTGTCATGTTGACATCCACCCAAACATGAGCTGCTTTGCATGCTTTTGAGGACGTTTCTCTTCGTTTTCGAGTGGGGACAGAGCTTCTACATAGGCGGTGTTGCATCATGTGGGTGAAAAACAGTTTTCTGCCAGCAACTGTTGTAGACCACCTCCGGATGTGGGCCTGGTACTATGCCACTGTTTAAACCTGAAGCACATTACCACCCGCTGTTTGTACCAAAGATATACTCCAAGTGTGACTTGCCCCTTACTCCAAACTATACAAATGGTACAAATTTGAAAACTAGTTAACACTTTGAAACTACTGAAGGGTTTATTGCAGAATTTATCCACTTCTCCCCATTTTGCATCCCCTTTATCACTTCCCATTGTAAATGTTTTTCCACTAAAGTCAATTTGAAAAAAAATGTACACATCAACCACTATACTTATCTGCCCCCCCTACTTGTCTTTTAACCCCTCCCATTTTAGAAGTGTATATATACACACACGCACATCCACTTCTGTTAAGCTACAATATCATGGAAATAAAGGCATCTGTGACTAGACAAAGTACATGGAGTCAGATTGAAAACCCAGAGATGTCTTCAAGGGTAACTTTGCTGCTTTTAAGTCTGGACTAAAAATGTGTGAAATGTCCCTCTGGGCCACTTTCTGCGTCCCTTCAATATTAAATTCCTGACCCTTTACCATTTTGACAGTCCTGGCACCACACCTCTGATTATGTGCCCGTGCTACTTGACCACAGTAATATCCCTTTGGTTGACGAGTAAGGATACATGACCCTCACCCAGGAGTCTGGGGATCAAATCCCACCTTGGCACAGTGTGAAGCCCCTTCCTACCAGCAGCTGATGATTCTGGGTTTGGTTGTGGAATTCAATATTGCACCAAATTGTGACATTCCATAATGACAAGGCTGCAGAGACAGCATGCCATTATTGGCCAACACATTCTCTAGACCAGTCAATGTCAGGAAGGTATGTTATGGTAGGTGTGCATGTAGAATTTGCAGAAAGAAACCAAAAGGTTTGGACAGTCAACAGCATTTTCCTCAGAATGGACATCTTCATTGTTGAAGATGGTAGAAATAATTCTAGATTTGGGCAGAAGTTCTTAGATGGTTACTTTATTCATGCTGGATCAATGTCAACTTGGATTGATACAACATACGTTCAGCAGCATAAAGGACTTCCTCAGAATATACTAGCTACAGCTTGAAGAAGACAACCTCAACATTCCCGTTGACATTGGTCTCGATAGTGTCCCAGTCAAAGACGTTTCCTCTTGGAGATCTCTCCCCAGAGAAAACATCTTTGATTGTGTTGTCTGGCAGAACATAGTCCCACATGTTGACATCATTGATGTCCCCGACAAAGCTCTGGTCACTCTCGAAGCTTCCAAAGAACACATCTGGATCCTGTCCCAGGAGAACTCGGCCTCCTGGCTGGACAGTGTGGCCCTTCCTGTAGATTTTGGTCAGGCTTTTCCTGCCGTCCATGAAGAGGGCCACTGCGCCTGAACTGGAATCCCAGGTGACGCACAGGTGGGTCTGCAGGGCGCCGAGTTCAGGGACTCGGAAGAAAGCCCCGTCTCCAGAAGCCAGGTAGAGAGAAAACCTGAACACAGGAGGTCAATCTAAACACATGCAAGCTAAAAAGATGAATGAATTAAGGAGCTTTGTGTCTGTCCTCTACCTGCCATCCTTTTCCCGCCACAAATTCAGCTCATCGTAATCTTGAGTGCGATATGCAAACAAAATGACCTCCCGCTCACCGCTGAGCTCTGTGGCCACACGCATGCACAGAGTGAACGCTCCCAGGTTCATTGGTTTCTGAGGGATCAGCTCCACATAACTGGTGTTTGTCTCAGCAGGGAAGACCAGAGTCTTACAAGGAGTCCCTGAAGAACAAGAAACAAGAGTTACACATTCAAGAACAAAGTGATTTCCCTTTGAGGTTGCCGGCATCATGGCATTATTTGGTTTACTGCAATAAAACTTAAGATTTTACTAGATTAAAAAAAAAAAACAAAAAACAACCAGTGTAAGTGATCTTTAGCTTGTGCATTTACATTTTCAGGTAGATTATAGGTTACTGCCTTTAAACAACAATGACACATAATAGGCACAAACATACATGCTGATACAGCAGAGATGGAAATGACGAACATGAAGGCTGAAAAATCCATTTTAGTGATCACCTGTGGATTGAACAGTAAAGTGAAGCTTGCTTCTTAAGTATCTTCAGCATTCAGCTTAATTAAGCTCCTTTTCCACCAGCAGCTACTCAGCTCAACTGGACTCACCTGGGCCCAGTATTTCACACATAATCAACCAGGATTAATCCAGGTGCGTTGCATTTTTCAGGATTTTTGCTTGACAAGCAGTTAAACCAAAAAATTTAAGTGGAACTGAAACATGGTTTTCAGTTAATTATGCCAGCATGTGTTTTATCTATGGTTAAAGATCCATTAGATCTATATTGAGTGTGAAGATGTTGAGTTTGTGACAAACAGAATAAGGGAACTTTGCATGGATTTGTCTGTACAAACTGTTGTGTGCATATTTTTAAATTGTATGTTGCTTCATGGACTGTGATTAAAAATAAAGTTCTCATACTGTGAGATGGCTGAAACCACATCCCCTAATGTGCCTACCAAGGTATGAACATGTGTGAATGTGACATATATTGTAAAGCGCTTTCAGTGGTCAGCAAAAGGACTAGAAAGGCATAAGTACAGTCCATTTACCATCGTTGGAGCATAAATAATAATAATAGATTTATATCACACTTTTTAAGGCACTCAAAGCACTCACAGTAGATCCATTATTCTTTCACTCTTTGCATACTTGGTGATGGTAAGCTACATATGTAGCCACAGCTGCCCTGGGACAGATTGACAGAAGCATGGCAGCCATTTTGCACCTATGGCCCCTCCAACCACCATGGGAACATTCACACACATTCATACACCAGTGAGGCCTCACTGGAGGCAAGGAAGGGTTAAGTGTCTTGCCCAAGGACACAAGGACAAATGGCTGGGGGAATCAGGATTTGAACCGCTGATCCTTTGATCATTGGCTGACCTGCTCTACCACCTGAATCACTGTCGCCCTCCAGTAAAATGTTGTGTATGCCTGCAATTTCAAAACCTTACTTACACACTTCAAATCTCTGAAGTGGCAAAAGTGGTTTCAGGTAAAGATAGTTTGCTGTGTATGCATGTGTGGGTATGTGTATAGGGGATTATCACGCTTCGTGTTCCTGTTTCTGGAACTTGTAGCCGCTTCCTCATCCGGGCCAGTTCAACAGTAGATGAATCCAATGTCACTGCTCTGTTCCACTTTGTAAATCTAATAAAAAAACGCCACCCTACTTAAATTTTCATGGATTCCCGACTGAAGTGATGCTAAGGAATAAGTAAGGTGGGGGGGTGACTAACAAACAAAAACGGTCAGTCACTTGAACTGGTTAGGTCTAGTTTAAATCAAGTTTTTGTTACAGTTTACCAACTCATGGAATAGTGCCAGCACCCTCAAAGGGAATCCATTTGTTTTTGAATGTGTAAATCTTGTTTCTTGTCCCTCAGGGACTCCTATGAAGACTCTGGTCTTCCCTGCTGAGACAAACACCAGTTATGTGGAGCTGATCCCTCAGAAACCAATGAACCTGGGAGCGTTCACTCTCTGCATGCGTGTGGCCACAGAGCTCAGTGGCGAGCGGGAGGTCATCTTGTTTGCATATCGCACTCAAGATTACGATGAGCTGAATTTGTGGCGGGAAAAGGATGGCAGGTAGAGGACAGACACAAAGCTCCTTAATTCATTCATCTTTTCAGCTTGCATGTGTTTAGATTGACCTCTGTGTTCAAGTTGTCTCTCTACCTGGCTTCTGGAGACGGGGCTTTCTTCCGAGTCCCTGAACTCGGCGCCCTGCAGACCCACCTGTGCGTCACCTGGGATTCCAGTTCAGGCGCAGTGGCCCTCTTCATGGACGGCAGGAAAAGCCTGACCAAAATCTACAGGAAGGGCCACACTGTCCAGCCAGGAGGCCGAGTTCTCCTGGGACAGGATCCAGATGTGTTCTTTGGAAGCTTCGAGAGTGACCAGAGCTTTGTCGGAGCATCAATGACGTCAACATGTGGGACTATGTTCTGCCAGACAGCACAATCAAAGATGTTTTCTCTGGGAAGAGATTTCCAAGAGGAAACGTCTTTGACTGGGGCACCATCGAGACCAATGTCAACGGGAATGTTGAGGTTGTCTCCTTCAAGCTGTAGCTGGTATTTTCAGAGGAAGTCCTTTATGTTGCTGGATGTTATCAATCAAAGCTGAAAACATTGATCCAACATGAATGAAGTGACCTTCTGCCCAAACCTAGAATTATTTCCACTCTTTGTCTCAACAACTAAGATGTTCTGAGAAAAATGCTGTCGACTGTCCAAATCTTTTGGTTTCTTTCGGCAAATTCTACATGCACACTAACCTGAACACATCTTCCTGACATGGAATGGTCTGGAACATGTTGGACAATAATGGCATGTGCAATCTTGTGACTGACATCACCAGTGCAATACTGAATTCCACACACAGAATCATCACCTGCAAGGACAGGAGTTCATGGTTTAAAAGGGTTAAAATTTTGATAAGACATCTTTGTTTTTGGGGGGGGGTAAAACTGGAAATATTATGTAAAAAAAACCATGAGATTGTAACGGTGTCTAAACTGTGAATACAAATGGTGGTTTAACCCCCCCCCCCCAATGTTTATTGGTTGAACAAATGTTTTGGTATTTTGGCCGTAAGCCACTCCAAGGTTCAGCTTTGGGTTAAGGGGTGGACAAAATGGTATTCAACTCTTTTGCTCGTGGGAACACTTGTGATTTCTGCCATGGAGCAATATATCCGGATCAAACTGTCTGCGGTCACATTTGCAAAGTTGGAAACTTGCCAGTGTGCTTTAATGTCGTGTGACTGCATTTGCATAACAGCGCCTGCTTCACTCCAGTCCAGCAGGTGGTGCTAATTGTCATGTTGACATCCACCCAAACATGCTGATAAAGCTTTGCACCTTCAGTTTTCTGACATCTGCCTGATGGGGAGCTGTAAGCTGCCATGCATGCTTTTGAGGACATTTCTCTATTTTCAAGCAGGGACATAGCTTCTACATAGGCGGCGTATTGTCATGTGGGTGAAAAATTTTGTGCCAGCAACTGTTGCAGACCACCTCCGGATGTGGGCCTGGTACTGTGCCGCGGTCACACTGATGTTTAAACCTGAAGCACATTACCACCTGCTGTTTGTACCCAAGATATACTCCAATCGTGACTTGCCCCTTACTCATCCAAAAACTATACAAATGGTACAAATTTGAAAACTATTCACTTTTTTCTTTGAAACTACTGAAAGGGCCAAAGTTCATTGCAAAATTTATCCACCTTAACCCCATTTTGCCTCCCCTTAATATATCACCATCTGCATTCCCATTGTAAATGTTTTTCCACTGTAAATAGTCACAATTTGAAAGGAGAAATACTGCATGCATCGCCCACTATATAATTATATGCTCCCCTACTTGTCTTCTCCCCTTTGTTTTAACCCCTCCCATTTTAGAAGTATATATATACACACACGCCCACCAACTTCTGTTAAGCTACAATATCATGGAAATAAAGGCATCTGTGACTGGACAAAGTACATGGAGTCAGATTGAAAACCTAGAGATGTCTTTAAGGGTAACTTCTTTGCTGCTTTTAAGTCTGGACTAAAAATTATAGGTGTGAAATGTCCCTCTGGGCCACTTTCTGCATCCCTTCATATTAAATTCCTGACCCTTTCCCATTTTGACAGTCCTGGCACCACACCTCTGATTATGTGCCCGTGCTACTTGACCACAGTAATATCCCTTTGGTTGACGAGTAAGGATACATGACCCTCACCCAGGAGTCTGGGGATCAAATCCCACCTAGCCACAGTGTGAAGCCTACCAGCAGGTGATGATTCTGGGTTTGGTTGTGGAATTCCATATTGCACCAAATGGTGACATTCCATAATGACAAGGCTGCAGAGAGACAGCATGCCATTATTGGCCGACACGTTCTCTAGACCAGTCAATGTCTAGAAAGTATGTTGTTGGGTAGGTATACATATAGAATTTGCAGAAAGAAACCAAATGTTTGGACAGTCAACAGCATTTCTCAGAATGGACATCTTCATTTTTGAAGACAGTAGAAAAAATTCTAGATTTGGGCAGAAGGTCTTAGGATGGTTACTTTATTCATGCTGGATCAATGTTGTCAGCTTGGATTGATACAACATACATTCAGCAGCATAAAGGACTTCCTCTGAAAATACCAGCTACAGCTTGAAGGAGACAACCTCAACATTCCCGTTGACATTGGTCTCGATGGTGCCCCAGTCAAAGACGTTTCCTCTTGGAAATCTCTTCCCAGAGAAAACATCTTTGATTGTGCTGTCTGGCAGAACATAGTCCCACATGTTGACATCATTGATGTCCCCGACAAAGCTCTGGTCACTCTCGAAGCTTCCAAAGAACACATCTGGATCCTGTCCCAGGAGAACTCGGCCTCCTGGCTGGACAGCGTGGCCCCTCCTGTAGATTTTGGTCAGGCTTTTCCTGCCGTCCATGAAGAGGGCCACTGCGCCTGAACTGGAATCCCAGGTGACGCACAGGTGGGTCTGCAGGGCGCCGAGTTCAGGGACTCGGAAGAAAGCCCCGTCTCCAGAAGCCAGGTAGAGAGAAAACCTGAACACAGGAGGTCAATCTAAACACATGCAAGCTGAAAAGATGAATGAATTAAGGAGCTTTGTGTCTGTCCTACCTGCCATCCTTTTCCCGCCACAAATTCAGCTCATCGTAATCGCGAGTGCGATATGCAAACAAGATGACCTCCCGCTCACCACTGAGCTCTGTGGCCACACGCATGCAGAGAGTGAACGCTCCCAGGTTCATTGGTTTCTGAGGGATCAGCTCCACATAACTGTTATTTGTCTCAGCAGGGAAGACCAGAGTCTTGCAAGGATACCCTGAGGACAAACAAGATTTACACATTCAAGAACAAAGTGATTTCCCTTTCAGGGTGCTGGCATCATTGCATTATTTGGTTTACTGCAATAACCCAGCCAGTGTAAGTGATCTTTAGCTTGTGAATTTAAATTTTCAGGTAGATTATCGGTTACTGCCTTTAAACAACAATGACACATAGTAGGCACAAACATACCTTCTGATACAGCAGCGATGGCAATGACTAACATGAAGGCTGAATAATCCATTTTAGTGGTCATCTGTGGATTGAACAGTAAAGTGAAGCTGGCTGCTTAAGTATCTTCAGCATCCAGCTTAATTAAGCTCCTTTTCCACCAGCAGCTACTCAGCTCAACTGGACTCACCTGGGCCCAGTATTTCACACATAATCAACCAGGATTAATCCAGGTGCGTTGCATTTTTCAGGGTTTTTGCTTGACAAGCAGTTAAACCAAAATATTTATGTGGATCTGAAACATGGTTTTCAGTTAATTATGCCAGCATGTGTTTTATCTATGGTTAAAGATCCATCAGATCTATATTGAGTGTCAAGATGTTGAGTTTGTGACAAACAGAATAAGGGAATTTTGCATGGATTTGTCTGTACAAACTGTTGTGTGCATATTTTTGAATTGTATGTTTCTTCATGGACTGTGATTAAAAATAAAGTTCTCATACTGTGAGATGGCTGAAACCACATCCCCTAATGTGCCTACCGAGGTATGAACATGTGTGAATGTGAAATATATTGTAAAGCGCTTTCAGTGGTCAGCAAAAGGACTAGAAAGGCATAAGTACAGTCCATTTACCATCGCTGGAGCATAAATAATAATAATAATGGATTAGATTTATATCACACTTTTTAAGGCACTCAAAGCACTCACAGTAGATCCATTATTCTTTCCATTCTCAATCATACTTGGTGATGGTAAGCTACATATGTAGCCACAGCTGCCCTGGGACAGATTGACAGAAGCATGGCAGCCATTTTGCACCTATGGCCCCTCCAACCACCACTGGAACATTCACACACATTCATACACCAGTGAGGCCTCACTGGAGGCAAGGAGGGTTAAGTGTCTTGCCCAAGGACACAAGGACAAATGGCTGGGGGATCAGGATTTGATGCGCTGATCCTTTGATCATTGGCTGACCTGCTCTACCACCTGAGCCACTGTCGCCCTAAAATAAAATGTTGTGTATGCCTGCAATTTCAAAACCTTACTTACACACTTCAAATCTCTGAAGTGGCAAAAGTGGTTTCAGGTAAAGATAGTTTACTGTGAATGCATGTGTGGGTATGTGTATAGGGGATTATCACGCTTTGTGTTCCTGTTTCTGGAACATTTAGCCGCTTCCTCATCCGGGCCAGTTCAACAGTAGATGAATCCAATGTCACTGCTCTGTTCCACTTTGTAAATCTAATAAAAAAAAACGCCACCCTACTTAAATTTTCATGGATTCCCGACTGAAGTGATGCTAAGGAAGAAGTAAGGGGGGGGGGGGACAAACAAACAATGAAGGTCAGTCACTTGAACTGGGTAGGTCTAGTTTAAATCAAGGTTTTGTTGCAGTTTACCAATTCATGGAATAGTGCCACCACCCTCAAAGGGAATCCATTTGTTTTTGAATGTGTAAATCTTGTTTCTTGTCCCTCAGGGACTCCTATGAAGACTCTGGTCTTTCCTGCTGAGACAAATGACAGTTATGTGGAGCTGATCCCTCAGAAACCAATGAACCTGGGAGCGTTCACTCTCTGCATGCGTGTGGCCACAGAGCTCAGCGGCGAGCGGGAGGTCATCTTGTTTGCATATCGCACTCAAGATTACGATGAGCTGAATTTGTGGCAGGAAAAGGACGGCAGGTAGAGGACAGACACAAAGCTCCTTAATTCATCTTTTCAGCTTGCATGTGTTTAGATTGACCTCCTGTGTTCAGGTTTTCTCTCTACCTGGCTTCTGGAGACGGGGCTTTCTTCCGAGTCCCTGAACTCGGCGCCCTGCAGACCCACCTGTGCGTCACCTGGGATTCCAGTTCAGGCGCAGTGGCCCTCTTCATGGACGGCAGGAAAAGCCTGACCAAAATCTACAGGAAGGGCCACACTGTCCAGCCAGGAGGCCGAGTTCTCCTCGGACAGGATCCAGATGTGTTCTTTGGAAGCTTCGAGAGTGACCAGAGCTTTGTCGGGGACATCAATGACGTCAACATGTGGGACTATGTTCTGCCAGACAGCACAATCAAAGATGTTTTCTCTGGGAAGAGATTTCCAAGAGGAAACGTCTTTGACTGGGACACTATCGAGACCAATGTCAACGGGAATGTTGAGGTTGTCTCCTTTGTGCTGTAGCTGGTATTTTCAGAGGAAGTCCCATACGCTGCTAGATGTTATCAATCAAAGCTGAAAACATTGATCCAACATGAATAAAGTGACCATCTAAGACCTTCTGCCCAAATCTAGAATTATTTCCACTCTTTGTTTCAACAACTAAGATGTTCTGAGGAAAATGCTGTCGACTGTCCAAATCTTTTGGTTTCTTTCTGCAAATTCTACATGCACACTAACCAGAACACATCTTCCTGACATGGAATGGTCTGGAACATGTTGGACAATAATGGCATGTGCAATCTTGTGACTGACATCACCAGTGCAATACTGGATTCCACATTCAGAATCATCACCTGCAAGTACAGGAGTTCATGGTTTAAAAGGGTTAAAATTTTGATGAGACATCTTTGTTTTTGGGGGGGTAAAACTGGAAATATTATGTAAAAAAAAAACATGAGATTGTAACGGTGTCAAAATTGTTAATACAAATGGTGGTCCCCCCCCCAATGTTTATTGGTTGAACAAATGTTTTGGTATTTTGGCCGTAAGCCACTCCAAGGTTCAGCTTTGGGCTAAGGGGTGGACAAAATTGGATTCAGCTCTTTCTTGTGGGAACAGTTGTGATTTCTGCCATGGAGCAATAAATCCGGATCAAACTGTCTGCGGTCATATTTGCAAAGTTGGAAACTTACCAGTGTGCCTCAATGTCATGTGACTGCATTTGCATAACAGCGCCTGCTTCACTCCAGTCCAGCAGGTGGTGCTAATTGTCATGTTGACATCCACCCAGACATGCTGATAAAGCTTTGTACCTTCAGTTTTGACATCGGCCTGATGGGGAGATGTAAGCTGCTGAGTTAGACTGCAATGAGCTGCTTTGCATGTTTTTGAGGACGTTTCTCTTCGTTTTCGAGTTGGGACAGAGCTTCTACGTAGGCGGCGTCGCATCGTCATGTGGGTGAATAACAATCGTTTTTCTGCCAGCAACTGTTGTAGACCACCTCCGGATGTGGGCCTGGTACTATGCCACTGTTTAAACCTGAAGCACATTACCACCCGCTGTTTGTACCCAAGATATACTCCAATCGTGCCAAGTGCGACTTGCCCCTTACTCATCCAAAAACTATACAAATGGTACAAATTTGAAAACTAGTTAACACTTTGAAACTACTGAAGGGTTCATTGCAGAATTTATCCACTTTTCCCCATTTTGCCTCCCCTTTATATATCACTTCCCATTGTAAATGTTTTTCCACTAAATAGTCAATTTGAAAAAAAAAATGCATGCATCAACCACTATACTTATCTGCCCTCCCATTTTAGAAGTATATATACACACGCACTTCTGTTAAGCTACAATATCATGGAAATAGCATGGAAAGGCATCTGTGACTAGACAAAGTACATGGAGTCAGATTGAAAACCCAGAGATGTCTTTAGGGTGACTTCTTTGCTGCTTTTAAGTCTGGACTAAAAATTATAGGTGTGAAATGTCCCTCTGGGCCACTTTCTGCATCCCTCCATATTAAATTCTTGACCCTTTCCCATTTTGACAGTCCTGGCACCACACCTCTGATTATGTGCCCGTGCTACTTGACCACAGTAATATCCCTTTGGTTGACGAGAAAGGACACATGACCCTCACCCAGGAGTCTGGGGATCAAATCCCACCTTGGCATAGTGTGAAGCCCCTTCCTACCAGCAGCTGATGATTCTGGGTTTGGTTGTGGAATTCCATATTGCACCAAATTGTGACAGTCCATAATGACAAGGCTGCAGAGACAGCATGCCATTATTGGCCGACACGTTCTCTAGACCAGTCAATGTCAGGAAGGTATGTTATGGTAGGTGTGCATGTAGAATTTGCAGAAAGAAACCAAAAGGTTTGGACAGTCAACAGCATTTTCCTCAAAATGGACATCTTCATTTTTGAAGACAGTAGAAATTCTAGATTTGGGCAGAAGGTCTTAGATGGTTACTTTATTCATGCTGGATCAATGTTGTCAGCTTGGATTGATACAACATACATTCAGCAACATAAAGGACTTCCTCTGAACATACCAGCTACAGCTTGAAGGGAACAACCTCAACATTCCCGTTGACATTGGTCTCGATGGCGTCCCAGTCAAAGACGTTTCCTCTTGGAAATCTCTTCCCAGAGAAAACATCTTTGATTGTGCTGTCTGGCAGAACATAGTCCCACATGTTGACGTCATTGATGTCCCCGACAAAGCTCTGGTCACTCTCGAAGCTTCCAAAGAACACATCTGGATCCTGTCCGAGGAGAACTCGGCCTCCTGGCTGAACAGTGTGGCCCCTCCTGTAGATTTTGGTCAGGCTTTTCCTGCCGTCCATGAAGAGGGCCACTGCGCCTGAACTGGAATCCCAGGTGATGCACAGGTGGGTCTGCAGGGCGCCGAGTTCAGGGACTCGGAAGAAAGCCCCGTCTCCAGAAGCCAGGTAGAGAGACAACCTGAACACAGGAGGTCAATCTAAACACATGCAAGCTGAAAAGATGAATGAATTAAGGTGCTTTGTGTCTGTCCTACCTGCCATCCTTTTCCCGCCACAAATTCAGTTCATCGTAATCTTGAGTGCGATATGCAAACAAGATGACCTCCCGCTCACCGCTGAGCTCTGTGGCCACACGCATGCAGAGAGTGAACGCTCCCAGGTTCATTGGTTTCTGAGGGATCAGCTCCACATAACTGGTGTTTGTCTCAGCAGGGAAGACCAGAGTCTTGCAAGGATCCCCTGGAGGGACAAAAAACAAGATTTACACATTTTAGAACAAAGTGATTTGCCTTTGAGGGTGCTGGTGTCGTCGCATAATTTGGTTTACTGCAATAAAACTTAAAATTTTACTAGATTAAAAAAACCCAACCAGTGTAAGTGATCTTTAGCTTGTGCATTTACATTTTCAGGTAGATTATCGGTTACTGCCTTTTAACAACAATGACACATAATAGGCTGCAAACATACACAAACATGCTGATACAGTAGAGATGGCAATGATGAACATGAAGACTGAATAATCCATTTTAGTGGTCATCTGTGGATTGAACAGGAAAGTGAAGCTGGCTGCTTAAGTATCTTCAGCATCCAGCTTAATTAAGCTCCTTTTCCACCAGCAGCTACTCAGCTCAACTGACTCACCTGGGGCCCAGTATTTCACACATAATCAACCAGGATTAATCCAGGTGGGTTGCATTTTTCAGGGTTTTTGCTTGACAAGCAGTTAAACCAAAATATTTATGTGGATCTGAAACATGGTTTTCAGTTAATTATGCCAGCATGTGTTTTATCCATGGTTAAAGATCTATTAGATCTATATTGATTGTCAAGATGTTGAGTTTGTGACAAACAGAATAAGGGAACTTTGCATGGATTTGTCTGTACAAACTGTTGTGTGCATATTTTTAAATTGTATGTTACTTCATGGACTGTAATAAAAAATAAAGTTCTCATACTGTGAGAGGGTTACAGTAATGATAATAATGGATTAGATTTATATCACACTTTTTAAGGCACTTATAGCACTCACAGTAGATCCATTATTCTTTTCACTCCTCAGTCATACTTTGGTGATGGTAAGCTGGCATATGTAGCCACAGCTGCCCTGGGACAGATTGACAGAAGTATGGTAGCCATTTTGCACCTGTGGCTCCCTCCAACCACCACAGGAACATTCACACACATTCATACACCAGTGAGGCCCCCTCACTGGAGGCTAGAGGGTTAAGTGTCTTACCCAAGGACACAACGACAGATGGCTGGGGGATCAGGATTTGATGCGCTGATCCTTTGATCATTGGCTGACCTGCTCTACCACCTGAGCCACTGTCATCCTAAAGTAAAAATGCTCTTTATGCCTGCAATTTCTAAAATCTTAATCCCACACTTCAAATCTCTGAAGTGGCAAAGTGGTTTCAGGCAAAGATAGTTTGCTGTGCATGCATGTGTGTGGGTATGTGTATAGGGGATTATCACGCCTCGTGTTCCTGTTTCTGAACTTGTAACATTTAGCCGCTTCCCTCATCCGGGCCAGTTCATTTGTAGATGAATCCAATGTCACTGCTCTGTCTCCACTTTGTAAATCTAATAAAAACGCCACCCTACTTAAATT
>JALJCO010009491.1:0-56558 GCA_023101725.1 Atherinomorus stipes | reverse complement strand
ATGGAGACGAAGGTCCCGCTGGTTTCCATGGAGATGAAGGTCCTGCTGGTTTCCATGGATACGAAGATCCTGCTGGTTTCCATGGAGATGAAGGTCCCGCTGGTTTCCATGGAGATGAAGGTCCCGCTGGTTTCCATGGAGATGAAGGTCCCTCTGGTTTCCATGGAGATGAAGGTCCCGCTGGTTTCCATGGAGATGAAGGTCCCGCTGGTTTCCATGGAGATGAAGGTCCTGCTGGTTTCCATGGAGATGAAGGTCCCGCTGGTTTCCATGGAGATGAAGGTCCTGCTGCTTTATCATTTCAGGATTTCTTAACTCATTCTTTTATCACCTATATTACTTTACTGATTCCTAGGATTACTTCACTCATTCTTAGGATTACTCTATTCACTGCAAGTATAACTACTCATTCCTAGGACTGTTATTTGTTGCTAGTATTACTTTTATTCCAAGGATTACTGTCATTCCTAGGATTACTCTACACATTCTTTACTCATTTCTAGGATTACTTTAATCGTTACTCGGAGTACTTTACTCATCCCTAGGAATTTATCATTCCTATGGCTACTTTATCATTTATCATTTCTAGGATTACTCATTACTATGACTGTTACTCGTTGCTTGTATTAAATTGTTGATTCCTAGGATTACTTAACTCATTCATAGTACTATCTTACTCATTCCTCTTTTTCACTACTCTGTCATTACTAGGATTACTCAACTCATTCTTTACTCATTCCTATGAGTACTTCACTCATTCAAGGATTACTTTCTTTTTTTTTTTTTTTTTACTCATTCCTAGGACTGTTACTGGGTGCTTGTATTAATTTGTTGATTCCCAGGATTACTATACTCATTCATAGTACTATCTTACTCATTCCTAGGATTACCTTGCTCACTCCAACTATTGACTAATTTCTGGAATTATTTTACTATAAGTACTTTACTCATTATTTTATGAGTACTAGGAGTACTTTGCTGATACCTCGTATTATTTTACTCGTTCCTATGACAACCGTACTTGTTCCTAGTACTACTTTACTCATTTGCAGATGAACTGAGCTGCTATTTCCTGGTTTCTGCTGACTGTGGTACTCTGACACAGTAACACACATCCTGATTCTGATACTTATACATACTTTCTGACATACTGTAGTACTCTCACGTGTCTCCGTGTATTTGTTTTTATTTTGGGTTTATTTCGGAGCAGAAAACGCGGATCTGGCGTCCTGCTGACGTACCTGCGCGCGCACCTGCGTGGTTCCTGCTGAACTCATGAAACCGCGATCATCGGATTAGCGCAGGATTTAAAAACGGCCTCAGAGGCTCTTTGTGGGGGGGGGAGGTGACGAGGACAGACGGCGAAAGATGAATTTTCAGCCGCGCTGCGAGAGCGACAGCTGCTGCTCATTGTGAGAGAGAGACCATCTGCACCGCGGGGGTCCAGGACGACGTCCAGGAGGACCCGGTTCATGCTAATGTCCCCCCGGTCCTGACCAGGACCAGGTTCAGGCCTTTCCGCTTCACTCTGGTGTTAACAAAGGCTGAACTTTCACGGCCCTTCACCCAATTTCATCATTGCATCCCCCCCCGGAGCCCCCCCCCCCCGCCTCTTCCTCCTCTGAAGGCTGAAGTGGAGATAAGATGGCTGCCGAGTTATTTATAGCAGAGAGGCTGCAGATCAGGCCGAGCTGCTGCAACCACAATCTGCGGGGGGGGGGGGGGGGGGGACTCCATTGTGTGAGTGACACAAAGCTGCCGTCCCTCCATGTTGAGACGCTGCTGTTCTTCTACATAAGAAAGGGAGGGGGGGGGGGGGGGCAGGTTTAAAGCTCAGAGGGGATTTTTGTTTCTTACTCGGGGGGGGGGGGGGGGGGGGGGGGGGGGTGAATATTCATGTAGGGGTTTAAAAAGGGAAGAAAGGTGGGGGCTGGGAGATGAAGGCAGCATCTGATTGGCTGCCGCTCCTGCCTCTTCATCAGCCAGCCAATCAGAGGGCTGTGCATGGTTTGAAAGCTGGCGGGGGGGGGGGGGGTCTGCAGGAAAAAAGCGGAGTCAGAGATGATGAATGTGCAGCCGCTGCAGCTTTTACTTTTCTGTCAGGAAAGCGTCCCCGCCGCGCGCGCAGGCTGCTGCTGGCGCGCGCGGCCGCCATATGGCCGCAGCTTCTCACGTGACCTCACCGCGGAGGTTTTTTTTTTTTTACTGCAGGAAGACCTGAAGACGGTCATGGAACCGTGTTTCTGCCTACAGATCACGGGGAGGGGGGGCGGGCGACCCTCCTCATCAATCACGTCATCAATTATTTATTTATTTAATCAGTGACGTGACTCTTTATGAACATCTAGTGGCCGCTCGCGGAACTGCAGCTTCCTCCTCTTCATTCTCTGATAATGTGAGAAATCTCTGCCCCCCCCCCCTCTGTGAGACATTTCACCTCTTCTACATGACAGAAGCAGGAAACAGCTGACAGGACCGTCCTGCGGCTGCGCATCAGCGTCTGTCCCCGCGCGTCCTTGTCTGTCCTTCGTCGTGTCCCGCGCGCATCAGAGATGCTGCAGCTTTGCTCCAGATCATGTTCCGGTTTCTGCGGGATCTGCAGTGCGCGATTCACCAGCACCAGGAGAGGAAGGAGGGGGGAGGAGGGGGGAGGAGATCGCGCACACATGCAAACGCATGCTCGCGACTCCACCCCCCTCCCCGCGTCTCTGCCTCCACCCCCCCCTCCCATCCCGTTTCCACGGTGCACAAACAAGGACGGATTACCGTTCATCTGCTCCGTCGCCATGGAAACACTGACCTCACAGTGTGGTGACCGGCAATCTGGGCCGGTCGCCATGGCGATGCGCCGGTGCCGCGGGGGGGCCTGCAGCTCTGCAGCGGCGTCAGAGAGCTGGAGGATTTCAGTGCGCCCAGTCCGACCAGCAGAGGCCGCCGGAGGGACGGACTGGTCCTGGTCCTGGTCCTGGTCCTAGTCCTGGTCTGCTGGAGGACCCGCGTCACAGATCTCATGGATTTCATTATATGCGCATTTAAAACGACGCAGCGAGCTGCAGATGATGTGGCGCAAATACAGATGAGAATAAAAACGCAAGTTAACAGGATAAAACCATAAAACATGATACAGGGAGACCTGAGACCTGGTCCAGGTCTGGAGGACTTCTGATGCACCAAAAGATCCAGTGTTTAAAGACTTCATAGATCCACAGAATCCTTTTATTATTATATTAAAGGAATAGTACACCTAAAGAATGATGGTCCTTCATCTTCTCCTCATCCTCATGCTGAGCAAGAATCTGGAACAGTTTTTAATGTCTCAAATGCAGCCAGAGATGGGGTGGGGGTGTCATTATCCACTGACTTTCATAATGGAGTTCACTGGTGACTGAACCAAAAAGGTCCATAAAAGTCCACAAAACTTGTCAATATTCCTCCATACTGCTCGTCCAATGTAATCCAAGTGTCCTGAGTGGGTAGCATCCAGAATTTACTTGAAACTACGCCATTTAGTAGATTTCTAGAGTCTAAGAAGGAGTATTGTTTACGTCCATGAAGCGCGCAAATGCGCGGTCACAAAACTACGGAAGCCTGGGCGTTCAGAGCCTACTGTGCCGATAATGCAAGCGTAGAAGAAGAAAGTCACTGTTTACATTGTGGTGAGAGTGCGAGAGCTGCAGACAAACCAGGACAAACACAGGAGGGGTTGGATATTGATCTAAAATAAAGAAAGAAAGAAAAAGAGAACGCGTGATCTCGTCTGCCGTGGCTTCCGTAGTTTCGTGAACGTGCATCGGCGTGCTTGCTGGGCATGCGATGTAGAACTGTTTAGGCTCTAAAAATCTACTAAATGGTGTAGTTTCTAGTAAATTCTGGATGCTACCCACTCAGGACACTTGGATTACATTGGACGAGCAGTATGGAGGAATATTGACACGTTTTTGTGGACTTTTATGGACCTTTTTGGCTCGGACCCCGGTGAACTCCATTATATGAAAGTTGGGGGGAAACGAGAAGCCTTCCTGATCTCCGTCTGCATTTGACATATTAAAAAAGTGCTGCAGAGTCTTTCTCACCATGAGGGGAAGTGGAAAATAAAGTTATATCATCTGAGAGTGAACTGTTCCTTCAAACAATTTAGTTTTCAGTTCAGTTCCAGTTGAAAGTTCCTACTCGGAACTGGGAATCTCCGACCTCTGAGTTCAAGCGGAACGCAGCCAAAGTCCCGTTGTTGTGGGAGAAGTGTTTCACTTTCTTTTTCAATTTTTTAAATTTTTTTTAAATTCAAATACAATTTGATGAGAGACATCCGATATTATCAGTTGATATTGGCATCAAAATATGATATCGGGAAATATTGGTATCAGGTTTTTGGAGGATATTTTTAAAAGAAAATCTTGCAAGATTTTTGTTACATAACAACGAAATCTGGAAAATCAAAACGAAATCTCGCGAGCTGCAGATGATGTGGCGCAATTACAGATAAGAATAAAAACACTAAATTAACAGCATAAAACCTTAAAACACGATAAAGGGAAGACCTGAGACCTGATGAAACAAGGATTTTGTTTCTTGTTTCATCTTCTGAGATCTTGTTCCATCAGCATTGATCCAGCATGAATGAAAGTCCCTGTTATCCTGGAAGAACTTCATTTCCCAGCATTCCTTTCAGAGTCATGTGACTACGGTGCAGCTGCTGCTGCTACAGACTGACTTGCTTTGAAGCTGCTGATAATATGTCTGATATATGGTAGTATCTAATACCTGCTAGTATCTGATATATGCTAGTATCTGATATATGGTAGTATCTAATACCTGCTAGTATCTGATATATGCTAGTATCTGATATATGGTAGTATCTAATACCTGCTAGAATCTGATATATGCTAGTATCTGATATATGGTAGTATCTAATACCTGCTAGAATCTGATATATGGTAGTATCTAATACCTGCTAGAATCTGATATATGTTAGTATTTAATACCTGCTAGTATCTGATATATGTTAGTATCTAATACCTGCTAGTATCTGATATATGGTAGTGTCTGATATATGGTAGTATCTAATACCTGCTAGAATCTGATATATGGTAGTATCTAATACCTGCTAGTATCTGATATATGATAGTATCTAATACCTGCTAGTATCTGATATATGGTAGTATCTAATACCTGCTAGTATCTGATATATGGTAGTATCTTATACCTGCTAGTATCTGATATATAGTAGTATCTAATACCTGCTAGTATCTGATATATGATAATATCTAATACCTGCTAGTATCTGATATATGATAGTATCTAATACCTGCTAGTATCTGATATATGGTAGTATCTAATACCTGCTAGTATCTGATATATGGTAGTATCTAATACCTGCTAGTATCTGATATATGCTAGTATCTGATATATGGTAGTATCTAATACCTGCTAGTATCTGATATATGTTAGTATTTAATACCTGCTAGTATCTGATATATGTTAGTATCTAATACCTGCTAGTATCTGATATATGGTAGTGTCTGATATATGGTAGTATCTAATACCTGCTAGAATTTGATATATGGTAGTATCTAATACCTGCTAGTATCTGATATATGGTAGTATCTAATACCTGCTAGTATCTGATATATGGTAGTATCTAATACCTGCTAGTATCTGATATATGGTAGTATCTAATACCTGCTAGTATCTGATATATGGTAGTATCTAATACCTGCTAGTATCTGATATATGGTAGTATCTAATACCTGCTAGTATCTGATATATGGTAGTATCTAATACCTGCTAGTATCTGATATCTGGCAGCCAGATGTCCAACATGAACTTCTCTGGCTGAGTTCAGGATATTTTGGGATCTTTGCTCTCAGAGCAGAATATCGTTGTATTTCTCAGAATATCAAAGATACAACCTCACAGTTGTCTGCAGAGACCGATATCAGTTAATATCGGGATTTAAGAGTTGAACAATATCGGTATGTTGGATATCGGTAAAAAAGTCATTTTTTAGCCATCCCTAATGTGGACCCGACTCATTCAGTTGTTTTCGCAAAGTAATCAGATACCAACAGAAACAGTTTTTACTGATATTTTGCTTCTTTCTGTTTTTGGTTTGTGATTTTGTGACACGCTGCAGCTACAGATCTGATGTTTGAATGATTTTTGAACGAATGATGTCTTTCCTCCTGGGCTTCGTGTTAACACACCTGGATGCTGCAGGATCCCCCGTCTCCAGTTAGACCAGTAAAGTCTGCTGGTCAGAGACCAGTAACTGTAGTGGGTGCTGAGAGACCAGGACCCGGATCCCGCAGTCCTGGTCTGTCCTGTTCCAGTAACGTTCCAGTTGGAGCTCTGCTGTTAATTTGCAGATGTGATCCAGATAATTAACCTGCTTCCCTTTCCTGCTCCCTGTTGCCATGGCGATCCTCAGGGACCACCGGGAGCTGGTGTCCCAGTTCAGGGACGGCAGACTGTCACCGTTCCCCTTCAGCTGCTGGGTTGTGTTTGACATGAGGACGTGTCTGTCTCATGGATGTCTCTGTTTCCTCTCAGACCAGGAGGACCGGGACCGGGACCTGGACCAGGACCTGGTGACTCCACAAAACCAGAAACTAAGGATGCACAATATTGCAATTTTTGCCAATATCCGATATGCCAATATTTTAAAACTCATGTGGCCGATAACCGATATCGATACCGATATTAAAGCTGAAAAAAATAAGCAGTGATTGCAAATAGCAGTTTTGTTATCTGTTTCAGACACTTTTAAAAATAGGGGTGGGAAAAATATTGATAGACTGAAATATATCAATATTTTCATATTCTGACATCAAATCGATATTTAAAAACGCAGTATCGATCTATTTTACTTACAAAATCGTGCGAGATTTCATCGTTCTGTTACAAAATCTTGCAATGTTGCTTGAATTCTCGTGAGATTTCATAACAGAATAATGAAATATCGCAAGATTTCGTTAGCAAAATTTTTTGATACCACGTTTTTAAATGCCAATATCAGCCTGTGAAAATATTGCGATATTTCAGTGTATCAATATTTTTCCCACCCATAGTCTTTAGAAGTTTTAAAGTCTGTATAAAAAGAAGTTTTTGAAGAAGAAGCAGAAGAAGATTTTTTTTTTTTTTTTAGACTTTAGAAACAGCGGGCTAATCGGTTAAATATCGCTGGGGTGACCAATGTCCGATACTCAGTTTTAAGACTGATATAGGCCGATACCGATAGGGGGCCTATTTTATTGTGCATCCCTACCAGAAACCGTAATCAAACTTTGTCGTAAGTGTAGCCGAACAGAAAGAGGTTCGAGTATGAACCGTTAACATCAGCGGAACTTTCTTCTTCCTTCTTTTCCACGTTAACCACGCCCACTTCACATTTCTGACCAATCACAGAGGAGTTGTCAGGCACCATATGAGGAAAACGTTTGGTCCAGATCGTGTAGAAAAGGAACCATCATCGTTCTCCTGAAGAGAGAACATGCCTAGAACACGTTAATAAACGTGTTGTGGAACCAGTTTGTCTGGTTTCCAGTGGACCCACCCAGACTCCAGTAAACCTGATCCTGCTGAGCTGGAGAGAACTGGTGCGGTTCTGCGGTGTGTTCAGTGGCTGTGGGAAACGTGGCCTCCAGGTTCGTTCTCACAGCTGAAACCTGAAGCTCTGCTGTTGTTTCTGGACTTGTGACTTTTGTTTGTCTCCTGGTGCTCTTCGTCATGAGGTGGGAGGAGGGTTGTAGTTTCACTGGAAACCAGTAGGACGCTCCTCCAGACTGGAGGGGAGGGGGGGGCGCTGCTTTGTTCCCCCACACACCTCCAGCTCTGACTCTCCGAACTCCACAGATGTTTAAATGAACATTAGAACATTTACATCAGCTTTATTTACACACGAACAGTTAACAACAGCCGACCCAGTTCATCCGACAAACACTGTCCCATTAAGACCAGTTCACTGTGGTCCAGTTAAACCCAGTCCACCCTCCGATGTCCTACATGAAGACAAATAAAGAGAAAATCAAACTTAAAAAAAATCTGAAGCCTTTATTGGGTCTGTAAGAAACCGTAAAAAAGGACTGATGAATAAACATTTACGTGTGTCTGACCATGTTATATGTCCTCTACCAGAACCAGAACCAGGAAGGAGAACCTCAATCAGGACCAGAACCGGGAAAGAGAACCTCTACCAGAACCAGAACCAGAAAGGAAAACCTCCATCAGGACCAGAACCAGAAGAAAACCTCCATCAGGACCAGAACCAGGAAGGAAAACCTCAATCAGGACCAGAACCAGGAAGGAAACCTCCATCAGGACCAGAACCAGGAAGGAAAACCTCCATCAGGACCAGAACCAGGACGGAAAACCTCCATCAGGACCAGAACCGGATAGGAAAACCTCCACCAGGACCAGAACCAGGAAGGAAAACCTCCATCAGGACCAGAACCAGGTAGGAAAAACTCCATCAGGACCAGAACCAGCAAGGAAAACCTCCATCAGGACCAGAACCAGGAAGGAAAACCTCCATCAGGACCAGAACCGGGTAGGAAAAACTCCATCAGGACCAGAACCGGGTAGGAAAAACTCCATCAGGACCAGAACCAGGAAGGAAAACCTCCACCAGGACCAGAACCGGGACCAGGAAGGAAGGAAAACCTCCATCAGGACCGGAACCGGGACCAGGAAGGAAGGAAAACCTCCACCAGGACCAGAACCGGGACCAGGAAGGAAGGAAAACCTCCATCAGGACCAGAACCGGGACCAGGAAGGAAACCTCCACCAGGACCAGAACCGGGACCAGGAAGGAAGGAAAACCTCCATCAGGACCGGAACCGGGACCAGGAAGGAAGGAAAACCTCCATCAGGACCGGAACCGGGACCAGGAAGGAAGGAAAACCTCCACCAGGACCAGAACCAGGTAGGAAAAACTCCATCAGGACCAGAACCAGGAAGGAAAACCTCCATCAGAACCAGAACCAGGAAGGAAAACCTCCACCAGGACCAGAACCGGGACCAGGAAGGAAGGAAAACCTCCACCAGGACCAGAACCGGGACCAGGAAGGAAGGAAACCTCCATCAGGACCAGCTTTGTGATCTGGTTCATCATCTTGCTGGAAGTAGCATCAGAAGATGCTCCACTGTGTTTATGGTGTCGTGGGTGTGTGTGGGGGCGGGTTAATGTGTAGGCATGTGGTTAGGTCTTTGTGTGGGGGAGGGGGTGAGATGTATGTGGGTGTGTGTGCTGGGGGTGGAGAGAGGAGTGTGGGGGGGCTGAGATATCTGTTTGTATGGGAAGGAGTGTGAAAGTGTGGGGTGGAAGGGGGAGTGTGGCTGGGGCCTTCATCTGCCACCTTGTGGGTGGGTGCAAATCCTTCTGTGGGTGGGTGCACATCCCTCTGTGGGTGGGTGCATGTCCTCCTGTAGGTGGGTGCGTATCCTCCTGTGGGCGAGTGCGGGTCCTCCTGTGGGCGAGTGCGAGTCCTCCTGTGGGCGGGTGCGGGTCCTCCGGTGGGCGGGTGCGTGTCCTCCGGTGGGTGGGTGCGTGTCCTCCTGTGGGCGGGTGTGTGTCCTCCTGTGGGTACGTGCGTTTCCTTCTGTGGGTGGGTGCGTCTCCTTCTGTGAGTCGGTACATCTTCTGTGGGTGGGTGCGTGTCCTCCCGTGGGTGGGTGCGTATCCTTCTGTGGGTGGGTGCGTGTCCTTCTGTGGGTGGGTGCGTGTCCTTCTGTGGGTGGGTGCGTGTCCCTCTGTGGGTGGGTGCGTGTCCTCCCGTGGGTGGGTGCGTATCCTTCTGTGGGTGGGTGCGTGTCCTCCCGTGGGTGGGTGCGTGTCCTCCCGTGGGTGGGTGCGTGTCCCTCCGTGGGTGGGTGCGTGTCCTCCCGTGGGTGGGTACGTATCCTCCCGTGGGTGGGTGCGTGTCCCTCTGTGGGTGGGTGCGGGCCTTCTGTGGATGGGTGCGTGTCCTTCTGTGGGTGGGTGCGTGTCCTCCCGTGGGTGGGTGCGTGTCCTCCCGTGGGTGGGTGCGTATCCTCCCGTGGGTGGGTGCGTATCCTTCTGTGGGTGGGTGCGTATCCTCCCGTGGGTGGGTGCGTGTCCTTCTGTGGGTGGGTGCGTGTCCTCCCGTGGGTGGGTGCGTATCCTCCCGTGGGTGGGTGCGTGTCCTCCCGTGGGTGGGTGCGTGTCCCTCCGTGGGTGGGTGCGTGTCCCTCTGTGGGTGGGTGCGTGTCCTCCCGTGGGTGGGTGCGTGTCCTCCCGTGGGTGGGTGCGTGTCCTTCTGTGGGTGGGTGCGTGTCCTTCTGTGGGTGGGTGGGTGCGTGTCCCTCTGTGGGTGGGTGCGTGTCCTCCCGTGGGTGGGTGCGTATCCTTCTGTGGGTGGGTGCGTGTCCTTCTGTGGGTGGGTGCGTATCCCTCTGTGGGTGGGTGCGTGTCCCTCTGTGGGTGGGTGCGTGTCCTTCCGTGGGTGGGTGCGTGTCCTTCCGTGGGTGGGTGCGTGTCCTTCCGTGGGTGGGTGCGTATCCTCCTGTGGGTAGGTGCGTGTCCCTCTGTGGGTGGGTGCGTGTCCCTCTGTGGGTGGGTGCGTGTCCTCCCGTGGGTGGGTGCGTATCCTCCCGTGGGTGGGTGCGTGTCCCTCTGTGGGTGGGTGCGTATCCTCCCGTGGGTGGGTGCGTGTCCTTCCGTGGGTGGGTGCGTATCCTCCTGTGGGTAGGTGCGTGTCCCTCTGTGGGTGGGTGCGTGTCCTTCTGTGGGTGGGTGCGTGTCCTTCTGTGGGTGGGTGCGTGGTATTTCAGGTTGACACAAGCCGCTCTGAAACCACCCTGTCCAGCGTGTCCGAGAGCGGCGAGTTAGGCCGACTATGAGCGCGAGTGGCGTGTTCACACAGACCCGGTCGTGTGTTCGGTACCAAAACCCAGTTCGGTCGGTCTGAACGGGTTCTGTTTGTCTCGTCTCCTGTAGGCGCTCGTCGGCTTCGTTTTTTCAGCAGAGACGTGAAATGTGGTCGCTGTTTCTGTGCAGCAGATAGCCGTCGCTAATCTTTCTTTTCTTTTTACTCTATCTTTTGTTCACTTTCTATCTTTTCTCTCGGCCTTCTCTTTCCTCCCGTCAGGTCCTTTTATGTACAATGTGGTTATAAACAAGGATTTACATAGAAAATATAACAAAATACAAACAAACAAGTAAATGAATTCAGACTATCAAGAGGAGCCTTTTATTCATAAATCTGTTAAACACGACCCGGCAGCCAGATCATCATTCTGCTGCTGGACCGGACAAGTTAGAAACAAACAAACAAAGAGATGGTTGTGTGATAAAATCCCAGTAAACACGCCACGTTCAGGGACGTCTGAGGGAGACGCCGCATCCCTGATTTCAGGGTGAGTACTGGTGCTGAGGACCGGTTCTGAACCGGATCGGTTCCAGAGACGAGACCAGAGGTCAGGTCTCAGCTTTCAGGTGGTGGATCCACTTCAGCCCGGCAGGAACGATGAGCAGTCGTCAGTCTGCTGCTTCCAGAGATGCAGGAAATGCATCTCAGGTTACCCCCCCCCCCCCTGGAGCAGATGTGTGCATCTACATTTCTATCTCTGCGAGGACCAGGCTGAGTCCAGGACGCCGTGTTGGCGTGTTCAGACCGGTTTTAGCTCCTGGTTCAGGTTCGGGATCCAGCGTTTAGGTCTGCAGTCAGACGGCGGGTCTGCGGGGGCGTGATGTCCCAACAGAGCCGGTAGAAAACACGCGTGTGCGAGCCGGACATGCAGGAGGGGGCCGGATCGATTGATGAGTTCAGGCTGCAGCACTCTGAACCCAATACATTATTTTTATTGATGTGCTGACTGGAAGTCAAACTTTGCTCCAGAATTAAGAGTGAAGCTGCTGATTTAATGCGGATCCTGATCCTGCTCCCCTGAGGACGAGCTCGGGGGGGTTAATGATCCTGCGACCTGCCGTTCAGTGCAGCATCGCGGCCGTGTGGAGGTGCGACGAGCTGTCGGCTGGATTGGCAGGAAATGTTTTATGGATGCTCCCGCTCCCCCGATGATTGATCTGCTGACTGCAGCCATCATGGCTGCAGCTGCATCTCACCACCAACACGCCAACCACCACATACGTTCTTACAAAACCTGCCGCAGACTCACGGACGGATCAACCCCAGCAAATTTAACCATCTTTCACTGAATTTGAAACATTTACGGATCTCGGCAATGAATTTAAATAGTTTTGGTTCAGAAATTCAGACTTTCTAAAAGCTTAAATCAATCAGTTGATCTGTTAATTAGGACGGAGTATTCGGGCCACATTAAGAAAAAATATTTTTTTTACAGACTTCAAGAATAAATTGATAATATGTCAAGAAAAATGTCATACTTTTACAAAAATAAACATAATACAACAAGAAAGTCATGATTTTACGAGTAGAAAAAGTCATTTTACATTTTCAAACTCATTTTATGATAAAGTTGTAAATTTACAGGGATAAAGGCATTTACGAGGATTAATTCTTAATATTTTCAGTTTAGAGGAAGAAAGTTGATAAAAATGAGGGTGGTGGAGCATTCGTTGAAGATGTACTTCAGCAGGTTTTACAAACCAGGAGATCCTTAATCTCTCACTACATCAGCACCACATTGTCATTAATATCAGGACGTCGAAAAGAATCTGCAAGAAAATGAATCTATTCTGTAGAAAGAAGCAGACGGACTTGGAGGAAATGGCTGCTTTAGTGGAGGAACTGGCTGGAACCGGTCGACTGCAGGTGCATGGATGCATCAGCAGCAGCTCAGAGGCTTTTCTGCTCCAGCGACTTTAACCGATGCGACCGAGTATTAGGGCCACACAAGTTTTTTTACAGACTTCGAGAATAAAGTTGTAATATTACAAAAAAAAAAAAAAAAAGGTAACATTACGAGAAAATTTCGTAATTGAACTAGTAGGTGCACAATGGAAACACAAGAGTGGAACACATAAGTTTTTCTCAAAATATTACATCTTTTTTTCTCGTAATATTACAACTTTGTACTCAAATACTGTGAAAAAATTCTGATTATCTGTGTAAACTTACCTGTTTTGCATTCTCCCGTTTCAATTATCCACTTACTATGACAAATACGACTATTCTCATAAAGTACTTTCTTTTTTCTTTTCTGAAAATTTATGACTTTATTCTCTTAATTTTACATTTTTTCTACAATTTTTTTTACAAAATTCCAGAAAATTTAAAAACTTATTCTTGTAAAATCACTTTTTTCTTCTAAAATTAGTTTTTCCTTGTATTGTAGAAGTAAATTTACAAGTCTTTATTTGTAAATTTACGACTTTTAGTAAAATTTTGACTTTTTTCGTACGACTTTACGACTTTATTCTGAAAGTCTGTAATAAATTGTTTTTCTTTATGTGACCCTAATGCTCCGTCATAAATTTACTTGTGTTGCTCTCTTGCGTGTTTCCACTGTCCACTTACTAGTACTATTAAGACTTTATTCTATAACTTTCTTCTTGTAAATTTAGAAATTTGTTCTTGTGAAATTACAACTTTTTTCTCCTAAAATTGCACACAATTGCACTGGAAGTCTGTAAAAAAGTTTTTCTTACCGTGGCCCTAATACTCGGTCATAAATTTAGAGTGTTGCACTCTCGTGTATTTCCTTCGTCCACTTATAATCATGACCTTTTTCTCATAAATAACTTTTTACTCGTAAATTTACAACCTTATTTTGGTAAAATTACAACTTTTTTCTTGTTATATTACGACTTTATTCTGAAAGTCTGTAAAAAATTGTTTTTTAATGTTGCCCTAATACTCCACCCAGCAAAATTTGATTGAAAAGACGTTGAATAGACATCACGTCCATCCGTTGAAAACGCTGAAACGACGTTTTGATTTAGTTGAAAAGTGAAAGGTGAAAAGCCGTCTTTCAGTTAGATGTTGAAAAGACGTTTTTCAACGACTTCGATCGTCTAATTTTGGGCTAAATTTGGACCAAATCAGACGGTCCAAACGTAATTTTATTTACGTAAAATTACAACTTTTTCTCGTAATATTACGACTTCATTCTTGAAGTCTGTAAAAAATTGTTTTTCTGAAAGTGGCCCTGATAATCGCAAATTTACTTATTGTCCTCTAACTAGTACTATTTCGACTTTTTAAATGTACGACTTTATTTTTGTAAAATTACTACTTCTTTTTTGTAATATTACGACTTTATTCTGGAAGTCTGTTAAAAAAGTTTTTTCTTAACGTGGCCCTAGTACTCCGTCCTAAATTTACTTGTATTGCACTCTGTGCGTTTCTATTGTCCTCTTACTAGTACAGTTACGATTTTTTCATAAATGACGTTTTACTTCTCATAATATTACGACTTTATTCTGGAAATCTGTAAAAAGAAAAAGTTTTTCTTAATGCGGCCCTAATACTCTGTCATAAATTTACTTGTGTTGCACTCCGGTGTGTTTCCAATGTGAACTCACTAGTACTACTATGACTTTATTCTCAGAAATTACTTTTAACTTATAAATTTACAATTTTCTTTTCGTTAAATTACAACTTTTTCTTGTAATATTACGGCTTTATTCTTGAAGTCTGTAAAAAATGTTTTTCTTAAAGTGGCCATGATACTCAATCGTAAATGTACTTGTTTGGCACTCTCGTGTGTTTTTATTGTCCTCGTACTAGTACTATTACGACTTTTTCATAAATGACGTTTTACTTGTAAATTCACGACTTTATTTCTGTAAAATTACGACTTCTTTTTGTAATATTACATCTTTAATTAGGAAGTCTGTAAGTTTTTCAATGTAGCCCTAATAGGCTACTCTGTCGTAAAAAAGTGTAAAGTTAATTCAAGAGTCCAGTTTAAAACAAATCAACTAAAACTGACTGTGAAGATTTTTTCCAGCTCCGGTCATGAAGACATCAAGATTTAACATGTTGTTGAGGGAAACTGCGTTAAAACGAAGCATTTCCTGACACGCTCAGTCTTAGACACATTTTTATTCTGTACTCGTATAAAAATACGTGGTTGTATTGGATGAAATGTGACTCAGATACTTGCTTTCATTCCAGGATGGATTAACTTGTTGACCTTAGTTGGTTTCTTTACATTTATTCCACCTGTACTTCGTCTTTACTGCTGACTCATCCATGCTAGCATGCTAGCACACAAAACTGCTAGCGTGGTCGCATCGTAGAGATGTCAGGTTCATGAATGAATCGATTCTTTTGAACGGCTCTTTTAAATGAATGATGAGAATAGAGTCACAGTTGTGAGCCATTTGTTTGCGAGCAGCGTGGACCCAAATTGTCCACGCTGTCCTCACGTGACACGTGTGTTAGCGGGGAGTCTGAACAACAGTCGTCCTCAAAATTATTCATACCCTCCAATTAAAGAAGAGGCTAAATTCACAATAGTGATTCAAAGAACAAGAAACTAAAGAAACTAATAAATAAAAATTCAGAAAATTATAATTTAGTGAAATAAAATATAGCTTTTGACTTATGGTTAACAATAACAAATAAACAAAAACAAACAAAACTGTCTCTGACACATTAGAGCATCTTTCTCATGAACATGGACCAACATACCTGTCCACAGGTGCAGACGTCTGATTGGACGTTACAGAAACACCTGATTGCAGTGATTGTCTCAAAGTGTTGCTCAACATTTTAGCATCGGAGTTCCATCATGCTTGTTTTATTTTTTGTTTGTTTTTGAAAATATTTCTGTTGAACCACAATTCATAATCAATGTCCTGATTTTCATCGAGTTTTTATTTATTATTACTTTTTTAAATTTCAGCTTATTTCCCTGACAGCTGATTTTCTTTCTCTGTAATTGGAGGATATGAATAATTTTGAGGACGGCTGTATTTATGTTGTGAGCATGTGTGAAAGCTTAGATTTGGTTTTCTGGAAGGACTGGTGGGGATGTGGTCTACACCAGGTCCAGGTTCCTGTAGATAAAACTGCTTTGCAGTCTGTGAGATTTTAACATCCAGTTCTTTGTCCAACAGAAAATATCATTAAAGAAACAGAACAAAAGTTGGCCGCAGTTCTTCAGATTTTCTTTTGTTTCTGTTTGTTTTCTTTGCTGTGAGTGAGAGGACTGCCAACCTGAGGACGTCAGGGCCCAGAATAAAGTCCTGACAGCTGCTGGTCCTGATCCCACCCTAAATAAACCCAGCGGGGAGATGTGGAGGCCGAGCGGACATGTTAAAGCTGTCCAACATCAGGCGAAGACGTCTGCACTTGTGTTTGCTTTCAGATCCGCTGCTGCGATTCATCGTCCGGCCTCGGCTGCTGCAGAGAAAAACAGGAAGCGTGCAGAGTGATTTCAGCCATGTTTGAGAGGCTGCAGCTCACCTCGCGCACGCACACACACACACGCACACACACACACACACACACACGCACACACACACACACACACACACACACACACACACACACGCACACACACACACACACCAGCACTTCCTCATTCCTCACATTTCCGCCCGAGGCCGGCCAGCGCCAAATATTTGTTATTATCCAGCAGGAAGACGCAGGCCGGGCTGCTGCCGCGGGAACATGTGTGTTCAGGAGGAAAACAGAAACCCAGGCTTGTTTGTGCTGCTGGAGGGGGGGCGGGGGGGGGGGGTTCTGCTACAGCCAGGAGACCCTGAAGGTGGCGCCACAGCAGCATCACAGCGCCACGTCAGACCACAGCCTGCAGCATCTCAGATCCTGGTCCTCAGGGATCAGATCTGGGCATCTCAGATCCTGGTCCTCAGGATCAGATCTGGAGCATCTCAGATCCCGGTCCTCAGGATCAGATCAGATCTGGAGCATCTCAGATCCTGGTCCTCGGGATCAGATCTGGAGATCTGGCGCCCCGCTCACATCTCAGATCCTGGTCCTCGGGATCAGATCTGGAGCATCTCAGATCCTGGTCCTCGGGATCAGATCTGGAGCATCTCAGATCCCAGTCCTCAGGATCAGATCTGGAGCATCTCAGATCCTGGTCCTCGGGATCAGATCTGGAGCATCTCAGATCCCGGTCCTCGGGATCAGATCTGGAGCGTCTCAGATCCCGGTCCTCAGGATCAGATCTGCAGCATCTCAGATCCTGGTCCTCAGGATCAGATCTGGAGCATCTCAGATCCTGGTCCTCGGGATCAGATCTGCAGCATCTCAGATCCCGGTCCTCGGGATCAGATCTGGAGCATCTCAGATCCCGGTCCTCAGGATCAGATCTGGAGCGTCTTAGATCCCGGTCCTCAGGATCAGATCTGCAGCATCTCAGATCCCGGTCCTCAGGATCAGATCTGGAGCATCTCAGATCCTGGTCCTCAGGATCAGATCTGGAGCATCTCAGATCCTGGTCCTCAGGATCAGATCTGGAGCATCTCAGATCCCGGTCCTCAGGATCAGATCTGGAGCATCTCAGAGGCCTCATGAACCAGAGGTGGAAAAAGTAAAAAAAAAATTGTAATTTAGTAAAAGTATCTTTACTTTGATTAAATTCTACTCTAGTAAAAGTGAAAGTACCCATCTGAAAATGTACTTAAGTAAAAGTAAAAAAGTGCTTAATTTGAAATGTACTCTGAGAAAAAGTTACATAGGGTGCATTCACACCGGAATAATCCGGGACCTCGGTACGATTGGGGGGATTTCTGAAAAATCTCACACCTTCATTTGCTCCGGTTTGCGTTCAAACTGCAGTAACTGAAGCAACCGAACCGCCTGGTTGAACCACTGTAGTTAAACAACTGCTCGCTAGGGGCGACGCTCCCCATTACCCCCACTGATGATGATGAAAAATCAGGAAGAAGAAAATCGGACTCCTTCATTAAAGTGGAAATCTTTCTGCTTCTGTGAAAAGGGACGTTATATTTTCTAAAGATGGAGCCCAGCAGAAGCAGATAAAGAGCGAAAAGGAGGGGTGCTAATATTGATCCCTGGGGGACACCAAAGTTTAAAGGAGACAGTGAGGAAGAAAACTGGCCCAAGTTTACGGAAAAAGATCAGATCAGATCTGGAGCATCTCAGAGGCCTCATGAACCTACACCGGAGCCGTTTCTCAACATGCGTACTTTTGTGTACTTGCGTTCTTGTGTACTTTTGAAACGTCATCAGTAGAGGTCCAAGTACTGTTCCAATTCAAAGAACACATTAAGACAAGTACGCTCCACATTCCCAGATGTGTACTAGCTCCGCCCACTTTTCCGAGTCTGCATTGGAGGTGACTTTTGTTGACTTCAGGCATCCTTATATCCCATAAGGCATTGCGGTGTAACAATGGTGGAGGAGAAAACTAATAGCTATAAGTGTTTAAATTACTATTTATTTTACGTAAAATCGCTTTTTTACTTTTCTACACCAGAGTTGTTTTTACTTCAATTTCTTGGTGGTTTGATGAAGTTTAAGTCGTTATTAAAAGTGACTTTAGCGGTTTAAGAAACAGGCTGAACAGCTAACGGTAGCTAACAGTAGCTAAAAGTAACACGGTTGCGCAGATTAGCTGGATGTAGCAGGACTTTTGCTACTTATCATTTTAATATAAGATAACTGTCATGACATAACTTCAGCAACGTCTTTGACGTCATCAAGTACGGTTCTGTTTCAAATGCACAACAAGAGTACTTGCATCCTTCCGTCCTCTGAAGTCTGTACTTCAAACAAGTCCATACTAGCAACTACGCAAGTATGTTCTTAGTGTACTTGGTATTGAGAAACTTTGCAGGTCTCTAAGATAACGGTCCCGGTCCTCAGGATCAGATCTGGAGCATTTATGCTGATACGTTGTAGAACTTTAACCGTTTAACCAATAAAGTCTAATAGTTCCAGTTGTGTCACCGTGTGCTACAGGTGGATCCGGGCCCCTGAGATAACCGATAGCAGATGAACAGATGAACAGACATACAGGAGGAAAGAGAAAACGAGGGAGGGGGGAAGCCTCCTGCGTTCCTGTGTGGCTGCATTCTGCTGACCAGACGTCGTTCTTGGAACGACGCTGGAGACGTTCTCTCTCTGCGGTGCTTGGTGGGAAGCAGCAGAGCCCAGTTTTCTGCTGACCAGACGTCGTTCTTGGAACGACGCTGGAGACGTTCTCTCTCTGCGGTGCTTGGTGGGAAGCAGCAGAGAGCAGTTTTCTGCTGACCAGACGTCGTTCTTGGAACGATGCTGGAGACGTTCTCTCTCTGCGGTGCTTGGTGGGAAGCAGCAGAGCCCAGTTTTCTGCTGACCAGACGTCGTTCTTGGAACGACGCTGGAGACGTTCTCTCTCTGCGGTGCTTGGTGGGAAGCAGCAGAGAGCAGTTTTCTGCTGACCAGATGTCGTTCTTGGAACGATGCTGGAGACGTTCTCTCTGTGCGGTGCTTGGTGGGAAGCAGCAGAGAGCAGTTTTCTGCTGACCAGACATCGTTCTTGGAACGATGCTGGAGACGTTCTCTCTCTGCGGTGCTTGGTGGGAAGCAGCAGAGAGCAGTTTCTGCTGACCAGACGTCGTTCTTGGAACGACGCTGGAGACGTTCTCTCTCTGCGGTGCTTGGTGGGAACGACGCTGGAGACGTTCTCTCTCTGCGGTGCTTGGTGGGAAGCAGCAGTTTTCTGCTGACCAGACGTCGTTCTTGGAACGATGCTGGAGACGTTCTCTCTCTGCGGTGCTTGGTGGGAAGCAGCAGAGAGCAGTTTTCTGCTGACCAGACGTCGTTCTTGGAACGATGCTGGAGACGTTCTCTCTCTGCGGTGCTTGGTGGGAAGCAGCAGAGAGCAGTTTTCTGCTGACCAGACGTCGTTCTTGGAACGACGCTGGAGACGTTCTCTCTCTGCGGTGCTTGGTGGGAAGCAGCAGAGTGCAGTTTTCTGCTGACCAGACGTCGTCCTTGGAACGACGCTGGAGACGTTCTCTCTCTGCGGTGCTTGGTGGGAAGCAGCAGAGAGCAGTTTTGTCCTGCAGCTGCTGTGGTGAAGTATGTTCGCTGGCCTCGGACCAGACAGCTGCGTTTCACATGTCCCGTCAGAAGCTTGCAGTCCAGCGTTGGAGACGTGTTTGTGAGTTTTAACTTGGACCAGCAGATGAAAGTCATCATGATAAACATGGAAAATAAAAACATCCTAAGAAGGTGAAAGACTGGATTGGTGGAGGAAGTGAACTTTACCCGGCAACACGGGTCCAGCAGCATCCTGCATCCCAGGTTTCCTCCGATGTTCCCTCATAAAATCCACCTGGCAGTGATTACGTGAAACGCTGTCAGGATGTAAACCAGGGGGCGGTCTGGCCCCGCCTCTGCAGCAATGCTGGCCAATCAGACAGCTGAAATATCGGCTTCCCGCCAATGGGCTGATGGATAAATGCAGCTAATCCACAAAGTCAGTCGAACACGGAGTAAAACCCCAGAAAAGCGGGTAGGTCTGTAGGTCTGAGTTCCCCGACATCGCCGGACTCCGCCTGCAGCTGGACCCATCAGATACACTGACAGCGGTTTTTATGCAAACGTAAAGTCTCGTTAACGACGTGAGCGCCATAATCTCGGTTATGTCTGCCGTTGCCATGGCGATGACAGAGGTAATATGATGTGAGCCACATCGATGCTGAAGCTCTGAATACCGTCGTCACATGACGACACACCTAGATGGTTAGAAAATCTCCTTCCTGGAGGATTTCTACTGGAAGTTCAGTCTCGGAGCCTAAAACGTCCGTCAGCAGATTTAATACATTTGTTTATTCATCCTCTGTCCCGCTTCGTCCACTTCAGGGTCGTGGGGGTAGCGAGTCTATCCAGCTATTATCAGGTGAGAAGCAGGCTCACCTGGACAAGTCGACTATCTGTCACAGGACCAACACAGAGGGACAGACAACCATCCACTCACATTCACTCCTAGAGACAGAATTTAGAGTGATCGGTTAACCTGACATCATGTCTTTGGACAGTGGGAGGAAGCCGGAGAACCTGGAGAACCCGAAAAACCTGAAGAGAACCCACACGTACACGGGAGAACATGCAAACTCCACACAGGAAGGAACTGCTGCAACTGTTCAAACCCCACCCTGACCGGGACTCAGACTAGCAACCTTCTTACTGACAAACGGATGGAATCAGAGGAAAGGAGGCTGTTTACCAGGTTTCAGATGTGGGTCCATGTGGGAGTCTGAAGGTCATGCAAACCAGCTGCAGAACTTCGTACTGGGTTCTGGTTTGTGTGTGGGACTGGTTGTGATGGAGAGCTGCAGAACTTCATACTGGGTTCTGGTTTGTGTGTGGGACTGGTTGTGATGGAGAGCTGCAGAACTTCGTACTGGGTTCTGGTTTGTGTGTGGGACTGGTTATGATGGAGAGCTGCAGAACTTCGTACTGGGTTCTGGTTTGTGTGTGGGACTGGTTATGATGGAGAGCTGCAGAACTTCGTACTGGGTTCTGGTTTGTGTGTGGGACTGGTTGTGATGGAGAGCTGCAGAACTTCGTACTGGGTTCTGGTTTGTGTGCGGGACTGGTTGTGATGGAGAGCTGCAGATCTTTGTACTGGGTTCTGGTTTGTGTGTGTGGACTGGTTGTGATGGAGAGCTGCAGAACTTCGTACTGGGTTCTGGTTTGTGTGTGGGACTGGTTGTGATGGAGAGCTGCAGAACTTCGTACTGGGTTCTGGTTTGTGTGCGGGACTGGTTGTGATGGAGAGCTGCAGAACTTCGTACTGGGTTCTGGTTTGTGTGTGGGACTGGTTATGATGGAGAGCTGCAGAACTTCGTACTGGGTTCTGGTTTGTGTGTGGGACTGGTTGTGATGGAGAGCTGCAGAACTTCGTACTGGGTTCTGGTTTGTGTATGGGACTGGTTGTGATGGAGAGCTGCAGAACTTCGTACTGGGTTCTGGTTTGTGTGTGGGACTGGTTGTGATGGAGAGCTGCAGAACTTCGTACTGGGTTCTGGTTTGTGTGTGGGACTGGTTGTGATGGAGAGCTGCAGAACTTCGTACTGGGTTCTGGTTTGTGTGTGGGACTGGTTGTGATGGAGAGCTGCAGAACTTCGTGCTGGGTTCTGGTTTGTGTGCGGGACTGGTTGTGATGGAGAGCTGCAGAACTTCGTACTGGGTTCTGGTTTGTGTGCGGGACTGGTTGTGATGGAGAGCTGCAGAACTTCGTACTGGGTTCTGGTTTGTGTGTGGGACTGGTTATGATGGAGAGCTGCAGAACTTCGTACTGGGTTCTGGTTTGTGTGCGGGACTGGTTGTGATGGAGAGCTGCAGAACTTCGTACTGGGTTCTGGTTTGTGTGTGGGACTGGTTGTGATGGAGAGCTGCAGAACTTCGTACTGGGTTCTGGTTTGTGTGTGGGACTGGTTGTGATGGAAAGCTGCAGAACTTCGTACTGGGTTCTGGTTTGTGTGTGGGACTGGTTGTGATGGAGAGCTGCAGAACTTCGTACTGGGTTCTGGTTTGTGTGTGGGACTGGTTATGATGGAGAGCTGCAGAACTTCGTACTGGGTTCTGGTTTGTGTGCGGGACTGGTTATGATGGAGAGCTGCAGAACTTCGTACTGGGTTCTGGTTTGTGTGCGGGACTGGTTGTGATGGAGAGCTGCAGAACTTCGTACTGGGTTCTGGTTTGTGTGCGGGACTGGTTGTGATGGAGAGCTGCAGAACTTCGTACTGGGTTCTGGTTTGTGTGTGGGACTGGTTGTGATGGAGAGCTGCAGATCTTCGTACTGGGTTCTGGTTTGTGTGTGGGACTGGTTGTGATGGAGAGCTGCAGAACTTCATACTGGGTTCTGGTTTGTGTGTGGGACTGGTTGTGATGGAGAGCTGCAGAACTTCATACTGGGTTCTGGTTTGTGTGCGGGACTGGTTGTGATGGAGAGCTGCAGAACTTCAGACTGGGTTCTGGTTTGTGTGCGGGACTGGTTGTGATGGAGAGCTGCAGAACTTCGTACTGGGTTCTGGTTTGTGTGTGGGACTGGTTGTGATGGAGAGCTGCAGAACTTCGTACTGGGTTCTGGTTTGTGTGTGGGACTGGTTGTGATGGAGAGCTGCAGAACTTCGTACTGGGTTCTGGTTTGTGTGTGGGACTGGTTGTGATGGAGAGCTGCAGATCTTCGTACTGGGTTCTGGTTTGTGTGTGGGACTGGTTGTGATGGAGAGCTGCAGAACTTCGTACTGGGTTCTGGTTTGTGTGTGGTACTGGTTGTGATGGAGAGCTGCAGAACTTCGTACTGGGTTCTGGTTTGTGTGTGGGACTGGTTATGATGGAGAGCTGCAGAACTTCGTACTGGGTTCTGGTTTGTGTGTGGGGACTGGTTGTGATGGAGAGCTGCAGAACTTCGTACTGGGTTCTGGTTTGTGTATGGGACTGGTTGTGATGGAGAGCTGCAGAACTTCGTACTGGGTTCTGGTTTGTGTGTGGTACTGGTTGTGATGGAGAGCTGCAGAACTTCGTACTGGGTTCTGGTTTGTGTGCGGGACTGGTTGTGATGGAGAGCTGCAGAACTTCGTACTGGGTTCTGGTTTGTGTGTGGGACTGGTTATGATGGAGAGCTGCAGAACTTCGTACTGGGTTCTGGTTTGTGTGCGGGACTGGTTGTGATGGAGAGCTGCAGAACTTCAGACTGGGTTCTGGTTTGTGTGCGGGACTGGTTGTGATGGAGAGCTGCAGAACTTCAGACTGGGTTCTGGTTTGTGTGCGGGACTGGTTGTGATGGAGAGCTGCAGAACTTCAGACTGGGTTCTGGTTTGTGTGCGGGACTGGTTGTGATGGAGAGCTGCAGAACTTCAGACTGGGTTCTGGTTTGTGTGCGGGACTGGTTGTGATGGAGAGCTGCAGAACTTCGTACTGGGTTCTGGTTTGTGTGTGGGACTGGTTGTGATGGAGAGCTGTGGATCTTCGTACTGGGTTCTGGTTTGTGTGTGGGACTGGTTGTGATGGAGAGCTGCAGAACTTCGTACTGGGTTCTGGTTTGTGTGCGGGACTGGTTGTGATGGAGAGCTGCAGAACTTCGTACTGGGTTCTGGTTTGTGTGCGGGACTGGTTGTGATGGAGAGCTGCAGAACTTCGTACTGGGTTCTGGTTTGTGTGTGGGACTGGTTGTGATGGAGAGCTGCAGAACTTCGTACTGGGTTCTGGTTTGTGTGTGGGACTGGTTGTGATGGAGAGCTGCAGAACTTCGTACTGGGTTCTGGTTTGTGTGCGGGACTGGTTGTGATGGAGAGCTGCAGAACTTCGTACTGGGTTCTGGTTTGTGTGTGGGACTGGTTGTGATGGAGAGCTGCAGAACTTGGTACTGGGTTCTGGTTTGTGTGTGGGACTGGTTGTGATGGAGAGCTGCAGAACTTCGTACTGGGTTCTGGTTTGTGTGTGGGACTGGTTGTGATGGAAAGCTGCAGAACTTACGTACTGGGTTCTGGTTTGTGTGTGGGACTGGTTATGATGGAGAGCTGCAGAACTTCGTACTGGGTTCTGGTTTGTGTGCGGGACTGGTTATGATGGAGAGCTGCAGAACTTCGTACTGGGTTCTGGTTTGTGTGCGGGACTGGTTGTGATGGAGAGCTGCAGAACTTCGTACTGGGTTCTGGTTTGTGTGTGGGACTGGTTGTGATGGAGAGCTGCAGAACTTCGTACTGGGTTCTGGTTTGTGTGTGGGACTGGTTGTGATGGAGAGCTGCAGAACTTCGTACTGGGTTCTGGTTTGTGTGTGGACTGGTTGTGATGGAGAGCTGCAGAACTTCGTACTGGGTTCTGGTTTGTGTGTGGGACTGGTTGTGATGGAGAGCTGCAGAACTTCGTACTGGGTTCTGGTTTGTGTGTGGGACTGGTTGTGATGGAGAGCTGCAGAACTTCGTACTGGGTTCTGGTTTGTGTGCGGGACTGGTTGTGATGGAGAGCTGCAGAACTTCGTACTGGGTTCTGGTTTGTGTGCGGGACTGGTTGTGATGGAGAGCTGCAGAACTTCGTACTGGGTTCTGGTTTGTGTGCGGGACTGGTTGTGATGGAGAGCTGCAGAACTTCGTACTGGGTTCTGGTTTGTGTGTGGGACTGGTTGTGATGGAGAGCTGCAGATCAGCTTCACCAAGTGTTGGTTTCATAAATGAAGCTAAACATGAAGCAACGCGTGACGCTGGCGGATGAGTCGGCTCGTTCTACTTCTTTTTTCTTTTTCACTGCTGGTTTTCAGACAGTCCAACTTCCTGACTGGAGGTTTTTTTCAGCTTTGAGACTCTGCTTGTTTATTTTCATGTTCATGTGTTGCTTTCCTGCCAGCTTGAATATTTTTTTCCAAATGTTAAATTCATGTGATCTGCAAAGTTTTCCGATTGCGGTTTCAGTATCGACGGTTCTGTTCTTCACTGCCAACACAGCAGTCAGACGTATAACTTTAGAAAAAATCATTCGTGTCTATTCTGTCCTTTCTTTTTTACTCTTCTTCCCTTTTAAAACTCTTTCGTTAACCATCAGAGATAAGAAACTGAGACTGACTGATGTTGTTTATCTGATAAAACAGATTTCTGTCATTTCTTTATCTTGAATCTCAGGCTCGGTTAAAAAGTTTAGTAATGAGACACTTTGTACAAACATAAAATTACATCATCGCCTCTTAAAAAGTGTATATTCAAATAAAATCCAGGTTTCCAGTCTGCACCTGAAGTAGCTGCACGCTGATGCAATGAGAACCATGTAGACTCAATCACAAACCCGCGCTAGGTAGCTTCAGTAAATATGAACTCTACACAGAAGAAGATGAAGCTGACGTCACTGATGCAGCGGAAGAAGTTCTTCATGAACTCTGCAAAGAAAAAAATAATTACTCTAACGTTGGCATTTGCTGCGAGAGTGTGTGGATGATTGATCAGTGATCAGTGACAGAAGAGCAGCGCGCCTTATCCCGCACATTGGAAGGCGGAAGAAGAAATAGTTCCTACTTATTCTCACAGTGTAGTTGGTTTCTACTGTGTTCGTGTTAATGACAACAAGGAATAACATCTGATTTAAGTTGAGGATCAGTTCTAGAACATAAATTGTTGGCAGAGAAAGAGTCAGTATCTCAGTATCAGTCTGCATTTTCAGGTCCGTGTTCTCAGGTAAATGCTTTTGAGCTGAGTGGTTATTTGATTAATTTTATTATGTACATAGTGGAAAATACCGAGGTCCAGACCTCTGTGTCCTCAATGGCAGCTACGTCCATGGCAGGATGTGATGTAGGATGCAACATAAGACGCAACGTAGGACTAGACGTAAGGACGCGACAAAGGACACGACATAAGACCGAATGTAGGCGTAAGGTAGGAAGCGACGCAGGACGAAATGTAAGACCGAACTTAGAACGAGCAGTACGACGCGCCGTAGGACGTGATGTAGGATGTGATGTAGGATGTGATGTAGCAACTGATGTCAGGCGTGAAATAAGACTGGACGTAGGACGTCGCAGGATGCGATGTAAGATCAAACGTCGAACGCAACATAGGACGTGATATAGGACATGACGTCGAATGCAACGCAGGATGTGACTCAAAACTAAATGTAGGATGCGATGTAAGATCAAACGTAGAACGCAACATAGGACGCGATATAGGACATGACGTCGAATGCAACGCAGGATGTGACTCAAAACTAAATGTAGGATGCGATGTAAAACTTAACATAGGACACGATTTAGCACTTGACGTAGAACGCGACGTAGAACGCGACGTAGAACGCGACGTAAGACCAAATATAGGATGCGACGTAAAATGCAACGTAAAACGTGACAGGACACGACATAAGACCGAATGTAGGCATAAGGTAGGATGCGACGCAGGATGCAATGGAAGACCGAACTTAGAACGCGCAGTAAGACGCGCCGTAGGACGTGATGTAGGACGTGATGTAGGACGTGATGTAGGACGTGATGTAGGATCTGATGTTGGATGTGATGTTGGAATGTGATGTAGGACGTGATGTAGGTGTAATGTAGGACGTGATGTAGGACATGATGAAGGTGTAATGTAGGACGTGATGTAGGACGTGATGCAGGTGTAATGTAGGACGTGATGTAGGACGTGATGCAGGTGTAATGTAGGACGTGATGTAGGGCGTGATGTAGGACGTGATGTAGGACGTGATGTAGGGTGTGATGAAGGACGTGATGAAGGACGTGATGAAGGACGTGATGTAGGACGTGATGTAGGACGTGATGTAGCATGTGATGTAGGACGTGATGTAGGACGTGATGTAGGACGTGATGTAGGACGTGATGTAGGACGTGATGTAGGATGTGATGTAGGACATGATGTAGGACTTGATGTAGGATGTGATGTAGGACGTGATGTAGGACGTGATGTAGGATGTGATGTAGGACGTGATGTAGGATGTGATGTAGGACGTGATGTAGGACGTGATGTAGGATGTGATGTAGGACGTGATGTAGGATGTGATGTAGGACGTGATGTAGGACGTGATGTAGGATGTGATGTAGGACGTGATGTAGGATGTGATGTAGGACGTGATGTAGGACGTGATGTAGGACGTGATGTAGGACGTGATGTAGGACGCGATGCAGGACGCGATGCAGGACGCGATGTAGGACGTGATGTAGGATGTGATGTAGGACGTGATGTAGGACGTGATGTAGGACGTGATGTAGGACGTGATGTAGGACGTGATGTAGGATGTGATGTGGGACGTGATGTAGGACGTGATGTAGGACGTGATGTAGGACGTGATGTGGGACGTGATGTACGACGTGATGTAGGACGTGATGTAGGACGTGATGTAGGATGTGATGTAGGACGTGATGTAGGACGTGATGTAGGACGTGATGTAGGATGTGATGTAGGACGTGATGTAGGACGTGAATTGAAAATTCGTTAGGCGTGAAATAAGACTGGACGTAGGACGTAACGTAGGATGCGACGCAGGATGGGACATAAGATCAAACATAGGACGCAAAACTAAATGTAGGATGCGATGTAAGATGCAACGTAGAACGTGACAGGACACGACATAAGATGCAATTTAGGACGCAACGTAGGACGCAACATAGGATGCAACTTAAGATGCAGTGTAGGACGCGACATAAGATTCAATTTAGGACGCCATATAGGATGTGACGAAGGACACAAATGTGACGTGGCGTGGGATGGGACATAGGAGGACGCGACATAAAACACGGTGTGGGTTGCAAAATACACGTTACATCATTCATGCATCAAACTTAATTCATGCTAGTTTTTCAGATTTACTTTCTCACATCAAGTTTACGAAACTTTCTACCTTTATACCTTCAGTGCTCAAAAAAAAGTACAGCTCATTACTATTTCCACAATTCAGTTTGCTTACTTACTTTTCCCAAGGCTGTCAGTTTCCTCGATTTTTTTCCAAGTAAAATTGTTAGAATTTACACCGTATGTGCCGTTTAAGGTGGAAATATACATAAATTTTAAATATTAATCATGACCTCTTTCATTTATTTTCCAATTACCTGCTCAACTTCTCGTCATATCTCTTTATATTCTTTGTAAAATGTTGAATTGTGTACACGTTCTTTTTAGTGAGAACAATATATATATATATATTCACATTTAATACCTCGATTTTTCATCAAAATCATTTTTGCTTTTGACATGTCTGCGTTCTAACAGCAACCTTTAAATGTGACAACTTTTTAAATCAAAACCAGAAATCTTAGAAATCTTAAAAAAAAAAAAAAACCTTCATCCACAAAAAGTAAATATTTACATCTGGTTACCATGTATGGTGGCCATTAGTGTCCAAAATGTTTTCATGTGTGCGTGGATCAGTGGTCAGTGGTAGCTACAGCTGGACTATGAGTAACTACTTTTAATGTCTTTTAAGGCGTCTCTGATCCCAAACAGTCTCTAACTTCCACTAAACAAAGCTGGTGCAGCAGTTTGAAAGTTCAGAGGGTTCTCACTTCACGCATTAATTTGTCCATTCAGGGACACCGTAGTAAAAATGATGGAACAAATATGGCAGCCCCCATATGTGTACCCCCCAAAAAGTAGATATAAATGACTCATTCTAAGAAAATAAACATATAACAGTTATTCTAGGGCAGCGATAACACATTAATAGAAACACAGTTTTGAATCATACATCACATTTTTCTGCCTTTGACCTTTGATTTTTCACACACTGTACCTTTAAGGGTGATAGCTACAGCTTTTTTATCAAAACAAGAATTTAAAAAAACTACAAATCTACAGAACGTCTAGAGGGGTGCAGAATAGGAGTGTTAACTTCACTCCAATTTTTTTACATAGTATACAGTATATATATATATATATATATATTTTATTTTATTTTTTATTTTTTTTATTTTCACGGGTCCAAAAGTAAATATTAACACCTGGTTGCCATGCCAACATCGGGATTCTTCTGTTAGCAGTAGCCCAGGAGCTGCTATCTGTATATTCATATACTTTTAAAAAATGTTCAATTTTTGAGGCACGTTTGTTTTCAGTGATATTTTTAAATATATTATCATTTAATGCCGTGATTTTTAATCAGTATTATTTTTGCTTCTCACATCTATTTTCTAACAGCAACCTTTAAAGGGACTTAAGCCAAGACTTGAGGTAACTGCAGCCACGAGCCGTCACGGAGCACGAACTGAAGCTATAATGTTGTTTACTCACCTTTTTCATCGTAGTTCCACTTTTTAGTGTCTTTCAGTTGATCTGGATCGTTTGCTGACGGCAGAAGAATCCATAACTATCGCTTACAGTGTTTGAATTTACCGCGACCGTCTTCCTTCTGGATCAAAACTGCGTCGTTTGACGTCACGTCCGCAGGGCAGCGCGGGAAATTCGGACACCGAATTGCAGCTTTATGCAGCACACAGCCTGTTCAAGGCAACGGTTTTCACCTGGTTGCCATGCCAACATCTTCGCTGTTAGCATTAGCTCCGGAGTTGCTACCTTGATATTCATATACTTTTAAAAATTGTTAAATTGTAGTTTTCAGTGATATTTTTATATAACCTGGATTTTTCCTCAGTATTATTTTTGCTGCTGACACGTACTTTTGAACAGCCGGTCTCAACGTTGTGCTTTTAATAAAACATAAGTAAAAAGGAAGAAAAGCTCCAGCTGGGAAGGAAACAACAACATGAACAGAGATTTAGAGGAAGTGCAGGTGTGTTACGCGTACGAAGAACTGGTCATGTTTCATAAATGTGTAGAAATGAGGAAGCATGTGTGCCGATGTGTTGGTGAACATGGAGGCTGCTGTTTAAGCAGACACTCTGCAGCCCTCAGGGATCGCTCCGGCTAATGGTGGACGGATGGATGGAGGTCTGCGGAGAGTCCAGAGGAAATGAGGCGGGAGGAGGAGGACGAGGAGGAGGAGGAGGAGGAGGAGGAGGAGGGAGCAAATCTGGAAAACAAACTCATTAAAAAGCTCGGCGTATCTCTGAGCTTCTCTGTTGGTTTAAGAAAATGTGATTTTGTGTCTGTGCTGACCTCCAGTCGCTGCTGTTCCTGTTTCTCAGGACTCAGCGCCTTCATCGCCTCCTCCTCCTCCTCCTGCAGACAGGACTCCATGTATGGTCTGAGGGGAAACTTTTCAGACCTCCAGCCTCCAGCGGGGAGTGACTGCTTCCCGAGCCTCGCAGGGCGAGCCCTGTATTTTTAGCGAGGCGGACTCACTGGCTGTTATGAAAGAGGGCGTGTGCGTGTTTGTGAGTGTGTTTTGCTCTCTGGGAGGAAAAGCTGACAGTGATAGATGGATCATCATGTCTCTTCATGTCGGCTGAATCAGCTGCCTGAAAACTGAAAAACACTCACTTCAAACCACTGAGTCTCGCTCAGAAACCGTTTCTTTCCCCGTCATGTGTTTCAGGTCTGGTTTTCTAGATCTCGTCTCTGCTTTTCGTATCTGGTTTCTGGCGGGGAAATTCCCACATGTGAGGATGAGGATGAAGGCTTTCCCCTGGGAGGAACAAAAGCCGCTGCAGTTGCAGCTTTTTCTCCCAACAAACATGCAAACATGTCAGAGAATGATCTAAAACACGGATAAAACTCAATGTTCCAGCAGACGAGAGGAGGAAGAAGCGTTCAGGGGGGGGGTTACAGGGATAGTAGACCCACAGAATGATGCTCCCTCATCTTCTCCTCATCCTCATGCTGAACAAGACTCTTGAGATATTAAAAAAGTGCTCCAATGCAGCCGGAGATCCGGGGGGGGGTCATTTCCCACCAACTTTCATATAATGGAGTTCGCCGGGGCTCAAACCGAAAAGGTCCATAAAAGTCCACAAAAACTTGTCAGCATTCCTCCGTACTGCTCGTCTGAGCGTCCAGAATTGACTGGAAACCACATCATTGACTAGATTTTTATATCCTGAACAACAGAACATGTCGCTGCCGCAAAGCGCGCCGCTGTGAGTCCACGACACTACGGAAACCGCGGCCGTAGACGGCTAACAGAGAGACGAACCTTCCGCTACGTCATCCGTTGGTTCGTTGGTTTCTGAGGAGCTAAAAATGAAGCCAGGTGAGCGTGTCCCACCATCACCATCTTGCCGTGTCACGTGTGTCGTCACTCCAGGAAAATACAACAATGAGCAAAGGCAAGGCCGCTCCGAGCTGCGGGCAAATGATTGACAGCAAACGAACTCTAGGCTAAACGCTAACCTAGCTAACTCGAAACTGACAGGAGCTAACAGAGATTAGCCTCCTAAGCGGCGGGTAAAGGTCAGACGCGCTTAGACTTGCTATTATCGGACTAAAAACTGCCATTGTGCTGCTCTGCTACAAACTGAGACCTTACTGAGAGCTAACAAGGAGCTAACTGCTAGCCACCGGTCAGCAGGCCAGCTTCCGTCTGCTGCCTGTCAATCATAAGGACACGCCCCTTATTATGCGTAATTTCAAAATTAAATAACATTTAAATGAATGAGTTATAAAAGAATTCACCCCCTCACAGTTGACATGAAGGTAAACTTGACCTATTAAACCTAAATTGATTTTTGGAACCAGGCTGTAAACATGTTTATTTCTGCTGTAAACATGTTTTTCTGCTGTAAACGTGTTAACTCCTGCTGTAAACATGTTTATTCCTGCTGTAAACATGTTATTTTTAGCTGTAAACATGTTTATTTCTGCTGTAAACATGTTGTTTTTTGCTCTAAACATGTTTATTTCTGCTGTAAACATGCTTATTCCTGCTGTAAACATGTTTATTTCTGCTGTAAACATGCTTATTCCTGCTGTAAACGTGTTTATTTCTGCTGTAAACATGCTTATTCCTGCCGTAAACGTGTTTATTCCTGCTGTAAACGTGTTTATTTCTGCTGTAAACATGTTTATTCCTGCTGTAAACATGTTTATTCCTGCTGTAAACATGCTTATTCCTGCCGTAAACGTGTTTATTCCTGCTGTAAACGTGTTTATTTCTGCTGTAAACATGTTTATTTCTGCTGTAAATGTGTTTTTCTGCTGTAAACGTGTTAACTCCTGCTGTAAACATGTTTATTCCTGCTGTAAACATGTTATTTTTAGCTGTAAACATGTTTATTTCTGCTGTAAACATGTTGTTTTTAGCTGTAAACATGCTTATTCCTGCTGTAAACATGTTATTTTTAGCTGTAAACATGCTTATTCCTGCTGTAAACATGTTTATTTCTGCTGTAAACGTGTTTATTCCTGCTGTAAACGTGTTTATTTCTGCTGTAAACATGTTTATTCCTGCTGTAAACATGTTTATTTCTGCTGTAAACGTGTTTATTCCTGCTGTAAACGTGTTTATTTCTGCTGTAAACATGTTTATTTCTGCTGTAAACATGTTTATTCCTGCTGTAAACATGTTTATTCCTGCTGTAAACGTGTTTATTTCTGCTGTAAACATGTAATTTCTATTGTAAACATGTTTATTTCATAAATATCCTTAGACATGTTTGACCTGAGGAAGATCTGATGTGATCGAAACGTTGGAATAAATGCAGCTGGGAGTAAGTGTGCAGGCTTTTTCTTTGATTCCACAAACATGTTTATTTGAAATAAAAATAGGATTAATTTTGAAACAGTATCTTTAGATAAAAACATAAAATAGATTTAAAATAAAAATAAACTATTATAAATTTATATTAAGTTATTGACATTATTGAAATATGTGAAATTAATTAACTTCATAATCAAATCTTGGATAAAATGCTGAATCTACTAAATGATGTGGTTTCCAGTAAATTCTGGACGCTACCCACCCAGACGAGCAGTATGGAGGAATATTGACACATTTTTGTGGACTTTTATGGACATTTTTGCCTCAGAGTCTTGCTCAGCATGAGAGTGAGGAGAAGATGAAGGACCATCATTCTGTGGGTGTACTATCCCTTTAAATGTTGCATCTGAGCGGATGTGAAACTTTCTCTGGTTCTGCAGCTGCAGGTTTCTGACGAGCAGCTTTCACTTCCTCACCCGAAGCCGCTGATCAGCATGTTGACCTCTGAACCTCGAGCGTAACTGCTTCTGTTACGGAACCTGAAAATCCAGCTGCAGCAGACAGAAGCTGCAGAGCGACGCCTGGAAACCGGTCTGTCTGAGGCCGGACCGGCTCTGAACTTCCTGCTGAGAGCCGAATCATCTGCGACTTCCAGGTTTTCCTGCTCGGTCTTGGATCAGCGGCCGGAGTCGCAGCTGCAAACGACCCCTCCAAACATGATGGTGTGTTCCAGAGCTCCCACTTCCCTCTCACACGGCTTTTATTTCACTTTCCAGTAGGAAACCAGTAAAGCTCTGCGGCAGCTCAGGGTTTTAGTGAATGCCAGACTCTGCAGGACCTGGTTCTGTCAGTCTGTGAACTGATAACAGAAGCTGCTGCTGTCTGTGATCTGCTCTGTTTACAATCTAAACCCACTAAAACCAGTTTGAACCGAAGGGCTGAGACAACTGGGAGAAGTACAGGCTGCAGGTTGGTTATAACTCGTCTGGAAACCAACACACGGCTGGTTACTGAAGATATGCAGGCGAGAACGACGACATCAGAGGAAAAATCTGATAGAAAATAACTTTCAGGTTGATGTTCAAACAAGAAAGAAGTAAAAACTGTGACTTAAGCGGGTTCAGGTGCAGTTCTGAGTCCTGTTACAACACAAGTTGCCATTCACATTTCTATCAGTAGGGATGTTCAGTACTGCCTATTCTACCGATATTACCCAACTCTAAATTTCTGATATCAACCGATACCGACATATGTAAACAACTGTGAGATTTTATCTCTCATATTCTGAGAGATACAATTATATTCTACTCTGAGAGCACAGATCCCAAAGTATCCTTAACTCAGCCAGAGGAGTTCATGTTGGACATCTGGCTGCCATACAGCAGTGAAAGATAGTGTTGACACGTCAACATTTTTCTTAGAAAATATATTTCTAGTAGAGATATCAACATGAAATTTTCACCAGATGTCGGCAACAACCCAAATAATACACACATACAAAGAAATCCGAACATTTACGTCCATAAATGAAGTTATGTGTAATATAGTGAAATGACACAGGGAATAAGTATTATATACGCTAACTGAAATTAATTTAATACTTGTAAAAACCTTTGTTGGTGGTTCCAGCCTCCAGACGCCTCCTGTATGGAGAAACCAGCGGAAAACGTTGCTCAGGTGTGATTTTGGTCCATTCTTCCACAAACTGCCTTCAGATCTTCTGTGAACTCGGATCTTCAGTTTTTTCCAAAGATTTTCAATTGGATTCAAGTTGGGTGATTGACAGGTCCGTTCTAGCAGCTTTATCTTCTTCTTCTTAAAGCAGGTGAGCGTTTCTGGTCCGTTCTAGCAGCTTTATCTTCTTCTTCTTAAAGCAGGTGAGTGTTTCTGGTTCGTTCTAGCAGCGTTATCTTCTTCTTAAAGCAGGTGAGCGTTTCTGGTCCGTTCTAGCAGCTTTATCTGCTTCTTCTTAAAGCAGGTGAGTGTTTCTGGTCCGTTCTAGCAGCTTTATCTTCTTCTTCTTAAAGCAGGTGAGCGTTTCTGGTCCGTTCTAGCAGCTTTATCTTCTTCTTCTTAAAGCAGGTGAGCGTTTCTGGTCCGTTCTAGCAGCTTTATCTTCTTCTTCTTAAAGCAGGTGAGTGTTTCTGGTTCGTTCTAGCAGCGTTATCTTCTTCTTAAAGCAGGTGAGCGTTTCTGGTCCGTTCTAGCAGCTTTATCTGCTTCTTCTTAAAGCAGGTGAGTGTTTCTGGTCCGTTCTAGCAGCTTTATCTTCTTCTTCTTAAAGCAGGTGAGCGTTTCTGGTCCGTTCTAGCAGCTTTATCTTCTTCTTCTTAAAGCAGGTGAGCGTTTCTGGTCCGTTCTAGCAGCTTTATCTTCTTCTTCTTAAAGCAGGTGAGCGTTTCTGGTCCGTTCTAGCAGCTTTATCTTCTTCTTAAAGCAGGTGAGTATTTCTGGTCCGTTCTAGCAGCTTTATCTTCTTCTTCTTAAAGCAGGTGAGCGTTTCTGGTCCGTTCTAGCAGCTTTATCTTCTTCTTCTTAAAGCAGGTGAGCATTTCTGGTCCGTTCTAGCAGCTTTATCTTCTTCTTCTTCTTAAAGCAGGTGAGCGTTTCTGGTCCGTTCTAGCAGCTTTATCTTCTTCTTAAAGCAGGTGAGTGTTTCTGGTCCGTTCTAGCAGCTTTATCTTCTTCTTCTTAAAGCAGGTGAGCGTTTCTGGTCCGTTCTAGCAGCTTTATCTTCTTCTTAAAGCAGGTGAGCGTTTCTGGTCCGTTCTAGCAGCTTTATCTTCTTCTTCTTAAAGCAGGTGAGTGTTTCTGGTCCGTTCTAGCAGCTTTATCTTCTTCTTCTTAAAGCAGGTGAGCGTTTCTGGTCCGTTCTAGCAGCTTTATCTTCTTCTTCTTAAAGCAGGTGAGCATTTCTGGTCCGTTCTAGCAGCTTTATCTTCTTCTTCTTAAAGCAGGTGAGTGTTTCTGGTCCGTTCTAGCAGCTTTATCTTCTTCTTCTTAAAGCAGGTGAGTGTTTCTGGTCCGTTCTAGCAGCTTTATCTTCTTCTTCTTAAAGCAGGTGAGCATTTCTGGTCCGTTCTAGCAGCTTTATCTTCTTCTTCTTCTTAAAGCAGGTGAGCGTTTCTGGTCCGTTCTAGCAGCTTTATCTTCTTCTTAAAGCAGGTGAGTGTTTCTGGTCCGTTCTAGCAGCTTTATCTTCTTCTTCTTAAAGCAGGTGAGTGTTTCTGGTCCGTTCTAGCAGCTTTATCTGCTTCTTCTTAAAGCAGGTGAGTGTTTCTGGTCCGTTCTAGCAGCTTTATCTTCTTCTTCTTAAAGCAGGTGAGTGTTTCTGGTCCGTTCTAGCAGCTTTATCTTCTTCTTCTTAAAGCAGGTGAGCGTTTCTGGTCCGTTCTAGCAGCTTTATCTTCTTCTTCTTAAAGCAGGTGAGCATTTCTGGTCCGTTCTAGCAGCTTTATCTTCTTCTTCTTAAAGCAGGTGAGCGTTTCTGGTCCGTTCTAGCAGCTTTATCCTCTTCTTCTTCTTAAAGCAGGTGAGCGTTTCTGGTCCGTTCTAGCAGCTTTATCTTCTTCTTCTTAAAGCAGGTGAGTGTTTCTGGTCCGTTCTAGCAGCTTTATCTTCTTCTTAAAGCAGGTGAGTGTTTCTGGTCCGTTCTAGCAGCTTTATCTGCTTCTTCTTAAAGCAGGTGAGTGTTTCTGGTCCGTTCTAGCAGCTTTATCTTCTTCTTCTTAAAGCAGGTGAGTGTTTCTGGTCCGTTCTAGCAGCTTTATCTTCTTCTTCTTAAAGCAGGTGAGTGTTTCTGGTCCGTTCTAGCAGCTTTATCTTCTTCTTCTTAAAGCAGGTGAGTGTTTCTGGTCCGTTCTAGCAGCTTTATCTTCTTCTTCTTAAAGCAGGTGAGCGTTTCTGGTCCGTTCTAGCAGCTTTATCTTCTTCTTCTTAAAGCAGGTGAGCATTTCTGGTCCGTTCTAGCAGCTTTATCTTCTTCTTCTTAAAGCAGGTGAGCGTTTCTGGTCCGTTCTAGCAGCTTTATCTTCTTCTTCTTCTTAAAGCAGGTAAGCGTTTCTGGTCCGTTCTAGCAGCTTTATCTTCTTCTTCTTAAAGCAGGTGAGTGTTTCTGGTCCGTTCTAGCAGCTTTATCTTCTTCTTAAAGCAGGTGAGTGTTTCTGGTCCGTTCTAGCAGCTTTATCTTCTTCTTCTTAAAGCAGGTGAGTGTTTCTGGTCCGTTCTAGCAGCTTTATCTTCTTCTTAAAGCAGGTGAGTGTTTCTGGTCCGTTCTAGCAGCTTTATCTGCTTCTTCTTAAAGCAGGTGAGTGTTTCTGGTCCGTTCTAGCAGCTTTATCTTCTTCTTCTTAAAGCAGGTGAGTGTTTCTGGTCCGTTCTAGCAGCTTTATCTTCTTCTTCTTAAAGCAGGTGAGTGTTTCTGGTCCGTTCTAGCAGCTTTATCTTCTTCTTCTTAAAGCAGGTGAGTGTTTCTGGTCCGTTCTAGCAGCTTTATCTTCTTCTTCTTAAAGCAGGTGAGTGTTTCTGGTCCGTTCTAGCAGCTTTATCTTCTTCTTCTTAAAGCAGGTGAGTGTTTCTGGTCCGTTCTAGCAGCTTTATCTGCTTCTTCTTAAAGCAGGTGAGTGTTTCTGGTCCGTTCTAGCAGCTTTATCTTCTTCTTCTTAAAGCAGGTGAGTGTTTCTGGTCCGTTCTAGCAGCTTTATCTTCTTCTTCTTAAAGCAGGTGAGTGTTTCTGGTCCGTTCTAGCAGCTTTATCTTCTTCTACTTAAAGCAGGTGAGCGTTTCTGGTCCATTCTAGCAGCTTTATCTTCTTCTTCTTAAAGCAGGTGAGCGTTTCTGATCCGTTCTAGCAGCTTTATTTTATTCTTCTTAAAGCAGGTGAGTGTTTCTTGGCTGTGTGGTGGGACGGTCGTCTTGCTGGAAGATCCAGCCTCTTTTCATCTTCAGCAGATTCTGCTCCAGAATGTCTCTCTACTTTTCTCCATTCATTCTTCCTTCAATCATATGAAGTCTGCCAGTACCACATGCTGAAAAACAGCCCCCACCATGACGCTACCACCTCCAAACTTCACTGTTGCTATGGCGTTTTTGGTGCCATTTCTCCTCCAAACATGTTGTGTCTTATGACATCTGCAGAGTTCAGTTCTGGTCTCATCTGACCAGACTATGTTTCCAGAATGTCATGGGTTTGTCCAGATGTTGTGTTGCAAACTTCAAACCAGCATCAACCTGCTTCTTCTTCAGAAATGGAGTCTTGCGTGGTGTGTGTGCATGAAGGCCATGGCTGTTGAGTGCATTCCTTCTTGTTTTCTCTGAAACAACTGTAGCTGCTGGTTCCAGGTCTTCCTGAAGCTCTCCACGAGTGGTCCTGGGCTGTTGGAGAACCTTTCTGATGATTGTTCTGACTCCTCTGTCTGAAATCTTGTGAGGAGCACCTGGCCGTGGCCGCTTTATGACCATGCCGTGTTCTTTCCACTTCCGGATGATGGTCCCAATGGTGCTCACTGGAACTTTCACAAGTTTACAAATGCACCTGGAACCAATGCCTTCAGTGTGTTTGCAATAAGAAGGCTGCGTAGGTCTTTAGACAGCTCTTTGCTTTTACCCATCATGCAATGCTTCTTGTCTGACACCTTGGTGATGAAAAACCTTTTTAAAGGCATCAATCAGGACTAAAATAGCTGATATTACTTTGCTCTGATAGAGGACAGGATTACTTTCTAAATACTGACAGACTCCAGCTGCTTTCTTGGTTTTTTTTTCCTCCATTTCTTCATGCGTTCAATAATTATTCCCTGTGTCATTTCCCTACATTACTCATAACTTCATTTATGGACATAAATGTCAGAATTTCTTTGTATGTGTGCATTACTTTGGTTGTTGCTGACCTCTGGTGAAAATTTCATGTCAACAGCTCGAATAGAAATATATATGTTCTGAGAAAAATGTTGACGTGTTCAATACTTTTTTCCCCTGCTACTAGCAGGTATTAGATGCTACCATATATCAGATACTAGCAGGTATTAGATGCTACCATATATCAGATACTAGCAGGTATTAGATGCTACCATATATCAGATACTAGCAGGTATTAGATACTACCATATATCAGATACTAGCAGGTATTAGCCAACATGTGGCTAATTCTAATGTTTCTGACAACTTGGTAACTAATCCAGCAACTTAAAACCAGACATATTATCAGCAGCTTCAAAGCAAGTCAGTCTGTAGCAGCAGCAGCTGCACCGTAGTCACATGACTTTGAAAGGAATGCTGGGAAATGAAGTTCGTCCAGGATAACAGGGACTTAAAGTTATACCGTGTAACTTTTGGCCACTATGGGCACTAAACCTGTAACTTACCACAGGCGCCACAACTGTCTCAAAATTAAACAGTCTCAGTCTGTGTTTTGGAAAATTGTATCAGACCACTTTGAAAAGCTGATTTTTAAGTCATCAAGCCATTAATTAGAGCGCTCCAGGTTACCTGATCCAAAGAGAGACGGCCCGCTCCTGAGAAGTTACAATGCCTGGTTTTTGAGAATGGCAGCCCCCTCGGAGCAACGACATGCGTCAAGTGCTCTATACTGACAGCAGAAATCATCTATAGTTACTTATATTAATAATAATGTTGGAATATAATGTATCATAATATTTGGCTAACATTGGGTTCAAAAGTTACACGGTATCACTTTAAGTACATGCTGGACCAACGCTGATGGAATAGGATTTACAAATGAAATCTTGCAGGATCTCAGTGGTAGGCCCAGTTCCTATTTTCATCCCCCCCCCTAGCCTTTTCTCGTGGCAAATTATTCCCCTCAGAAATGGGACAACCCTTCGAAATCCTCATGCGTCACCAGTAAACTGTCATCACAGCTGTTTCCGGAAGAGTTCCCAATGCCGTCTGCAGCAGCAATAATTTCCCTTTTCTGGACAATTTGGATTATTTTTTCAGCTTTGGGTCCAAAAATGTTAAAATGAAGGAAAGGAAGACGCCATCGACTCAAGCTTAACATTAACGTTACGTTACAGACATGAGCAGATGCACGTAACGTTACAAAACTAGCTATTTTTTTCACATTTGTAATAAAACTGTAAGACATGTGAGCAACCTTAAAGCAGCGATTTTCAGATTTTATTTACAAAAACACTACATGTGTGCGTTTCTTTGGCTGCCGCTGAAGATTTTCTCGTCATTTTGTCCATTTTTTGCATGAAATTGTGCGTGACATCATTCCACTTGTTTTCTGTGTCCCTGGAAAATCTCCATTTCGAGGACCAGATGGCCCTACCACTCCCCCGTAGCACTTTCTGATCTTCTGATAATCTGATATCCGATAATCTGATTTCTGATCAGCTGATTTCTGATCAGCTGATTTCTGACCTCAAATCTAAACTACAGCAATGAATAACCGTTATTTATATATATCATCAGAAACAATCCTCAGTAAACAACAAGAGAAGATAACGTCTCATTCTGTAACGTTTAACAACAAAACCTGCTGAAATCAAGTTAGCTCCGTCAGTTAGCTTAGCTTAGCATAAAGGCTGGTTAAATGAGTCTGGCATAGAAATGGCCCAACAATCCTAACTGCATCAACATAAACATGAATACTAAACATGATCGAAAGTCTTTAGTCGTCAGCTCTGTGATTTGTTTTATTTTAGCTCTAGACTCAACTAAGCTGTTTTGCCCTGTTTTCAGTCTTCATGCTAAGCTAGCACTAGCTTGTTCAAGCCTTGTAGTTTCTGGAGACTTTTCCAAACTTTTGAAGCAAGTTTGTTTGTACATCACATTTCAGAAACAAGGCAATTCAAAGTGCTTCACATTACAAACATTATGTACAGCGTTGTGCAAGAAAAAAATAGTAAAACGTAAAAGAAAACTAAACATGTGACTTCTCAGATTAAATCGGCGGCAGATATGGAAATTAAAGATGATAGCTACAAGTTTAATTCCTCACCGCCACTAACACTCGCTTACTCAATCAGCAATAGCAACATTTCAGAACCGGCTAACCGTTAACTAGCATCAGCAAATATTTAACTTACATGTCCAGGAAGTAAGCAGTACATCCACGGAGCTTTTAGCCTCTTCGCTACCTTCATCCTCCTCCTGCTTCGTTTTTTGTCTGCTTGAAAGTGAGAAATGTAGCCTAAGGCAAGAAAGATGATACACGGAGCTATCATGCTAGCAACTCCTGAGCGCTAACGGTGAAGAATCTTGTAAGGAGTGATGACTTGGCAGTAAAAACTAGTTCATGTAGTCGACATTACTGCGTATGTCAATTCTCCAAAGGAAAAAAAATGTCACTTTTTACAGCGGGGGATTGTTTTAGCATGCTAGACCTCCCTTCCTCAGTAAAAGAGTTGGGTGCGGTAATGATATGCAGCTTTACCCGGAGACCAAGCTGACTTAATTTTTTTTAAAGGATTTTTGGGCACTAGTGGCCTTTATATGACAGTGTATAGTGACAGGAAAGGGGCAGGGAGAGTGGGGAGTGACATGCAGCAAAGGGACCTGGACCGGGAATCAAACCGGGGCCGACTGCGCTGAGGAGCTGTAGCCTCTGTTCATGGGGCGGCTGCTCAACCAACTGAGCTAATCACTGCCCCGTTGACTTAATTTTGATTGGCTACACCTTATTTGGCTATAACCTTATTTAGAGAAAGTAGGTCAAGCTGCCCTAGCGGTCGGAGCTTGCTTATTTGCTTTAGTGTGCTCTAATTGGAGCAAATGAATTACGTCGCATGCTAAAACTACGTTTAATGATAAGCTGCTGTCTGATTAAACCGTTTTTGAACAAAGAAACAAAGCTGACAGACCAGAAACGAGAACTTTGATTCTCACTTTGGACATTCACATGGCCTCATCAGTGCATAACAGATCATATTATACCCCCAAACCCCAGAAAAGTGAAATTTGATGTCATGGTACCTTGAAGAACCAGATGTAAATGTGCGTTCCAGATGTATCGAAGCTCGTTTTTCCGAGATATAAGCTCGTAATTTGCAGAGGACCCCGAGATTGTAGATTTAAAGATGTCTGCGTCCAGTTCCACTGTTGTTTATTAAACTTATAAGGTGTTTTCTGTTCATAAGTTTCGAGTGTAAACAGCACCGAGTCACGTTAGTGAATTTTACAGTCTCACAGCGGTCTTTATTTCTTTAAAAAGCAGCATGAGTATGTGTTGTTTATTAAACATACACTCTGAAATTGGCTTCTGTTGTCATGGTAACATCGACATAATGTCTGTGTTCATTTCTAGCTGTTCTAGCTCACAAATAAGCTGTTTTGGAGATGTCTATATTTTCCCCAAGTTGGTGCAACTGGAACGCAAAATACCTGGTAATGACATCGCCAATTCCCATCTGCTCCGAATCCCGAGACAACTGGAATGTACCATCAATATTTACTTTTAGAGCCATCAAAATTTCTAGTTATCTATATACGAAACAAAATTTGGGGGTAAAATTAATACGTTTATTCTGCTCTTTAGACGTTTTGTGGATTCTTTTTAAAATATTAATTGTTTTAATGAAAAGGTTGTCTGACCTTTAAAGTTTTATTCCGTATTTATAGAGTGGAAGGTGGTTTTTGTTTTCAGCAGACATTAAGCTGAATGTTGAGTCTCATATGTCGACTCGTACCGGTTTTTACTCGGTGTGGGACGCTCGTGGCTCCAGTCTGACAGTTTCATTTTCATCTCTGGTTCCAGTAAAACACGTAATGGCACTTAAACGCAACTTCTCGTGTCATTTATCGTAAACAAACAAAGGTGCATCCATCAGGAAGATCAACTCGTTTATCTGAAAGTGGAAAAACCTGAAACCAGATCTGAGTCCGGATCCAGCGGAGCTCGCGCTCCATTCCGGGCTTTCCCCGCCCCCCCACCCCCGGCTCAGCTTCTTCCCCGAGCAGGCAGCCGCCATTTCAGGATCTGCAGAGGGCCTTCTCTGTCATGGAGAACAAAAGCAGCTCTGTCTTTGTCTGCGGCCTCGCGCGGGCTCACGTGCAGCATTTCCATTTTACAGCCGCTTTCACACCTGATCTGCAAACACAGCAGCAATCTTCCACATGTGGCTGCAGATTCACGAGTGGAAAGGTCATTTCTCAGCTTTTCTCCCCCCCCCCCCCATCTGCGGCAGATTTTCGCCCTGAAATGTGAAAAGAAGCGGGATATTTTTAGAAATTGAGCTCACTGCCGCTTCCTGTCTGATTTTTGGTTTCAGCTCATGTAAAAACGCCCCTGCAGAGCTCACTGGTCCACATTTTACATCTCTACTGTGAGCCCCCCCCCCCTGTGGGACTCTAGCAGGGGTTTTTATTACACTTCAGGGTGTTTTTACTCCAGTTTGACTCCGTTTAGGATGAAAATGAAGACTTGACTCTGAACTGAACCAGCTCACATTTTACACCAGCAGCGGGGGGAGAAAAGCTCTCCAGGTTTATGGTATGGAAACGCCTCCAACCCCCCCTCACACACATAAAGGCCCATATCAAAGGAGCGTTTGATGTCGGCCTGTGTGGGCCGGTCGCGGGGTGGTTGTTAGGGAGGGGGGGCAGACGGTGGAGGGGACAAACAGCAGAATACCAAACCCACAGTGTTGCATTACTCTGAATGCAAACGCTGTACTTTCACCCACACATGCATGCGGAGCAACAAAGGAGGCGAAGCCTGCAGTCCTGCTGGCGCCACCTGCAGGCCGAACAGCGCACGAGGATACCGCCTCAAAACGCCTTTTCCTGTTTTCAAATCATTAAAAAAATGAAAAAATTTGATTAAAATAAATTGAGCTAAATTCTGTCTTCTTTTCTGTTCATTAATAAACAAACTGCACGTTGTTCAGACATAAATAAACGACTGTTTCTGCTCTGGAAGTTATTTCCTGACTTTCTGAAGCAGCATTTAAACCTCGAGTTCACAGAGAAATCCCAAATCTTCCTGCTCGGTTTGTATCTGCTCCGCAGACTGATCAGGGAGCAGATGAATAAACAACAAACAGAAACAAAGCCAGAGTTTTTTCCTGTGCGGGTGTTTACAGAGAAAAATGCCCGCACGCCCCGGATGGTTCAGGCATGCGAACGCAGATAAGATAAAGTGGAAATGGAGGAGAAACATTTCCTCTGACCTTATTTCTGATTCTAACTTTATGAAATGAGGTTTTATGCCATATATGAGGACAGGATGGGGGGGTTTGGTGATGCAGCTTAAGAAGAAAGAAAGAGCTTCAGGAAGTTTTTCATCCTAAAATATGAAAATGAGCCGCAGAGATTCAGAAACAGAGTAGAAAACTGTGATGATGCATCAGGAGAAAGGAAACAGTGGAAGTTTTCACCACACACCCCCACATACGGTCCTCATATTTATTCATCTCCTCCCATTAAGCAAAAGCCTAAATTCACAATAGTTATTCAAACAATACGAAACTTTAAAAAGTAATAAAAAAGAAGAATTTACTAAATTATTATTGAGTGAAATATATTGCTTTTGAATTTTGGTGGAGAAGAATAATTTAAAAAAGAAACTGTCCCAGACACACAGTGGACCAACATACAGTCGTCCTCAAAATCATTCATACCTTATAATTAAAGAAAACGCTCAATTGACCATAATAACAAGAAATTAAAGAAACTAATAATAAATAAAAATTTACAAAATTATAATTTAGTCAAAGAAAATGTTTGCTTTTGAATTGTGGTTGAAAATAATGATTAAAAAAACTGCTACAGACATATTAGAGCACTTTTCCCACAAACAGTAAACCAACATACCTGTAAGCAGGTGCAGACGTCTGATTGGACGTTACAGAAAACACCTGATTGCAGTGATTGCCTCAAAATGTTTTAGTTCAGGAGCCCCATCATGCTTGTTTACTTATTTATTTTTCATTTATTTGTTTTTAATATTTCTGTTGAACCAAAATTGAAAATCAACATCATGATTTTCATAAAATTTTTATTTACTATTACTTTTGTCGTTTTGAGCTTATTTAAAAAACAGCTGATTTTTTTTCCGTCTTTCATGGACGGATGAATAAATCTGACTGTATTCTGTCTGTTAAACGTGTTCATTATTGAACCTCCGTTCTGGGATTAATTAAGTATTAATAAATCTAAAATACTTTGTTAATAAGTGATGAAGTATTTTTCATCTGGTCATCGTCTGACAGAAGACATGCAGATGTGGACGTGGCTGCGTGTCCATGTGGACAATGAACGCTTTACTGGTTTTCCATAAAGATGCAGACAGGAAAGTTTGGAGGATCTGGTTAGTCTGTGTGTGTGTGTGTGTGTGTGTGTGCATGCATGTGTGTGTAAATACGCATGTGTGTAGGTTCATGGGTCTACATGCATATTTATACGTATGGTTATGTATGAGTGTGTGGTTGTGTGTGTACAGTATGCAGAGACGGGGACGCGAGTCGAGTTAGATGACTCGAGACTTGACTTGGTCTCATTTATTTATTTTAACATAAAATTATTTATTATTTTTGTGTGTATAAAAAGGTTTTATGTAAAAGAACAATGATAACATCAATAACAGACATGAAATCTGGAAAGAACGTGGACTAAATCTCCTCAAATCTCCTCAATTATTGTAATAATCATTATTATTTTTATTTATTCATATGTTTTTTCTTTATATCACTGTTTGTCAGTTGTTTCTTTTGTTTTGTTTTTTATGCATGTATGGACATACGGTCGTTAGTGAAATAAGATAAAATTGACAAAAATAATAATAAATAAAAATTCTCTGAAAATCATGATACTGATTTTGAATTGTGGTTTAAAAGAAACATTAAATACAAACACACAAAGTTAAAACAAGTAAACAAGCATGATGGGGCCCCGAAGGTGAAATTTTGTTGAGCAACACTTTGAGACAATCACTGCAATCAGGTGTTTCTGTAACGTCCAATCAGATGTCTGCACCTGTTGACAGGTATGTTGGTCCATGTTCATGGGAAAGATGCTCTAATGTGCCTGGAACAGTTTTGTTTGTTTATTTTTTTTAATTATTATTTCCTACCACAATTCAAAATCGAAATTTCAAATCACAAAATTATAATTTTGTAATTTTTAAAAATTTTTAGTTTCTTTAGTTTTTTTGTTATTTGAATTGCTATTGTGAATTTATCCATTTCTTTAAATGGAAGGTATGGATAATTTTAAGGACTGTATTTAGTGATGTAATGGTGTTGTATGACAATATTCTTATGTTAAAAAAAGCCCTTAAAAGGAAAATGTAAATAAAACAACAAATAACTTGGTCTCACACTCAAAAGACTTCAGACTCGACCCAGACTTGCGGTTTAAGACCCATGAACCTGGTTTTTAATGATCTGATCTCACGTCTGCTGTTGTTTCCTGATGTCACACAGACATTCGGTGAAAACGTCGGTGAAAACGTCTGATGCTGCAACTTCAGGTATTAAAATCTTCATGAAAGGGACAAATGTGAGAGCAGCAAACTGCACCGTGTCTGGTGGAGCAGTCCTGCAAGTTATCCATGCATCCCTGCTCCAACACACCTGACTCAGATTATCACTGAGCTGAACTTCATCGGTTAATGGATCCATTTAATTTGATCAGGTGTGTTCAGAGACATCTAAAACCTGCAGGACTGCGGACCTCGTTGGACTGAAATGAGTAGTCCTGTTTTACATGTTTACCTGCTGCATTACACCTGAGTCAAACTACTCATCGGTCATGAAGAAGAATGAGCAAACTGTCATAGAGGTTAGGTGTGTTGCAGCAGGGAAACATCTAAAACCTGCACTGAGGTGCAGCATGTTGGGCTCCTTCCGGCTGTTTCCCAGTCTGGGATCAGTGAAGTACTCAAGTCTGAGTCTGAGTCTCTACGTTCCGGGCAAATGCTGTGGACTGCAGTAACAGAAAAGACCCAGGGTGTCCGGCTCCGGTCGAAACAAGGTTGTCCGGCTTCAGTCCGAACAGGAGTGTCTGGCTTTTGTTGGAACAAGGTTATCCAGCTCCGGTCGCAACAAGGTTGTCCGGCTACGGTCCAAACAAGGTTGTCCGGCTTCAGTCCGAACAGGAGTGTCTGGCTTTTGTTGGAACAAGGTTGTCCGGCTCCGGTCGGAACAGGAGTGTCTGGCTTCAGTCAGAAAAAGGTTATCCAGCTCCGGTCGCAACAAGGTTGTCCGGCTATGGTCCAAACAGGAGTGTCTGGCTTTGGTTGGAACAAGGTTGTCCAGCTCCCCCCCCCCCCCCCCCCCCCCCCCAGTCAAAAAAACCCCCCAAGGTTGTCCGGCTATGGTCCAAACAGGAGTGTCTGGCTTTGGTTGGAACAAGGTTGTCCAGCTCCAGTCAAAACAAGGTTGTCCGGCTGCGGTCGGAGACAGTTCCGGTTTCAATGCCCCCCCCCCCCCCCCCCCCCCCCCCCCCCCCGGGACTGCGGTCTGAATAGGAGGGCCAGGCTCCGGTTGGAAAAGGGGTGTCTGGCCTTGGTCAAACCAAGGTTGTCCGGCTATGGTCGGAAAATGGGTGTCCGGCTCTGGTTGAACCAAGGTTGTCCGGCTCCGGTTGAAACAAGGGTGTCTGGATCAGCTCCGGTAGGAACAGAAGTGTCCGGCTCTGATCTGAACAGGGGTGTCCGGCTCCAGATTGAACTGGGTTGATCGGTTCTGGTCCTAGAGGTCCACATTTCTCACAATCAGAGTCAGGTTTTCCATGCCTCCCTGCTCCAACACACGTTATTCAAATCGATGAGTCATTGTCCAAAACTTTATAGGCTGCTGGACCCATTTAATTCTGAGTCAGGTTTGATGGAGCAGGGAAACATTGAACTTCTTCAGGACCGCAGCCCTCCATCTAAATGGCGCAAAAAGAACCCCCAGAACAAACCCCACCACCCTCAGCCCCGAAAACGGACTCCCCCGGGCCATGACGCGCGCCGCACTTGACTGTTAAACGATAAACCCCAGCCCCCCCCCCCGCACCACACCAACATCCCCAACACAACCCAACGCGTACCTCCCCTCCCATGGAACACTGGGGACTGCAAAAAGACGACATCAGATGCTCCCAGCTACACCATAAGCGCACTACCCAACATAGTCGCCAGCACTACTCTGCTAAACTTTTAATCGGAAACGCTCCATTTCTTCCAGACTGTGATGAGGAAAAGGACAAACACCATTCCCGCACCAACTTACCTTTGTTTGGGCCGGCAGTCTGCGCCTGTTGGCAGGCTAGCTTCCCGGCGGCCCGGGAGGGGCGGAGCCAACGCCGGGGCGGGCCAACGGGCGGCGGCCCGCGCCGGGCGCCGGACCCCGGGGCAAGGCCTCCGGCGGCCAGGAATTTCTTCCTGGCGGTCCTAATGGAGGTTTCCTTCCTGGTTCCATTCTGACGAGTGTTCTCTGGTTGCATGGCGCAGAAATACGGATAGATTCCCTTCTTTCTGGACTTGGGAACGTTTTAATCCTGACAAAGGTGTCCATGTGACCCTTTCTAAGTCCTGGTAGATCTGGTGGGTATTCGCTTCCTAGTTCTCATCTAATGGTAAAAGGTGTCTTGGACCTGCAAAAACGTACTGGTGAACACAAACTCCTCAGAACACATATAGACAGTAAACAGTATACGACAGACACGACTTTACTTTTTAATGTAGATTTTGTTCCTGGTTCTGGTCATGATGGAGGTTTTCCTTCCTGGTTCTGGTCCTGATGGAGGTTTTTCTTCCCAGTTTTGGTCTAGATGGAGGTTTTCCTTGCTGGTTCTGGTCCTGGTGGAGGTTTTCCTTGCTGGTTCTGGTCCTGATCGAGGTTTTTCTACCTGGTTCTGGTCCTGATGGAGGTTTTCCTTCCTGGTTCTGGTTCTGATGGAGGGTTTTCTTCCTTGTTCTGGTTCTGATGGAGGTTTCCTAGCCCATGTTCTCATGAGGATTCTTAATAGCATATTTATTATAGTTATTATTTTTTTTTTTTTCTTCCTGGTTCTGGTTCTGATGGAGGTTTTCTTCCTGGTTCTGGTCCTGATGGAGGTTTTCTTCCTGGTTCTGGTCCTGGTAGAGGTTTTCTTCCTGGTTCTGGTCCTGATATAAGTTTTCTTCCTGGTTCTGGTCCTGATGGAGGTTTTCCTTCCTGGTTCTGGTCCAGATATAGGTTTTTCTTCCTGGTTCTGGTCCTGATGGAGGTTTTCTTCCTGGTTCTGGTCCTGATATAAGTTTTTCTTCCTGGTTCTGGTCCTGATGGAGGTTTTCCCTTCCTGGTTCTGGTCCTGATGGAGGTTTTCTTTTATTTTTTTATTTTATTTTTTTTTTTTTTTTTCTTCTCTGATTCTGGTCCTGATGGAGGTTTTCCTTCCTGGTTCTGGTCCTGATGGAGGTTTTCCTTCGTGATTCTGGTCCTAATGGAGGTTTTCCTACCTGGTTCTGGTTCTGATGGAGGTTTTCCTTCCTGGTTCTGGTCCTGATGGAGGTTTTCCTTCCTGGTTCTGGTCCTAATGGAGGTTTTCCTTCCTGGTTCTGGTCCTAATGGAGGTTTTCCTTCCTGGTTCTGGTCCTGATGGAGGTTTTCCTTGCTGGTTCTGGTCCTTATGGAGGTTTTTCTTCCTGGTTCTGGTTCTGATGGAGGTTTTCCTTCCTGGTTCTGGTCCTGATGGAGGTTTTCCTTGCTGGTTCTGGTCCTGATGGAGGTTTTCCTTCCTGGTTCTGGTCCTGATGGAGGTTCTGCTCCTTGCTGGTTCTGGTCCTTATGGAGGGGTTTCCTAACTTTTTCCTGGTTCTGGGTCCTGATGGAGGTTGTTCCTCTCTCCTCAGACGCTTTTTCATTCCACCTTAAGTCCCGATCATAGAAGTGGGAACGTTGCGTCCGGGTGAGAAGTGGTTTGGGTTCAGCTCAGGTTGAGGCTCGATGCCAGAGACCTCTACGGCCTCCCGTTATCACACGGTGGGGGTCTGAACGATGAGGACCGGTCCAGACAGGTTTTCATCAAAGCCACATCGGACATGTCCGCTCCTCTCGCGATGAACTGGGATCATTGTGGAGATGTTCTGGTTTTCTGTGGACTGAGAGATCCGTATTTCTGGTGGAGACCAAGGATCCGCTGGGCTGCTGCATCACGCTGAGTCGTCCCCTCCGGAAGTGATGAACGTTTTCATGTGTTGGTGCAACAGCAGGAATGAGAACATGACAAAGTAATTTAGCCTCATCATGAAGATCATGAAGAAATACTTCGTTTATCCCAGAATGCTGGAGGAATATTGACAAGTTTTTGTGGACTCTTATGGACCTTCTTGGCTCCCGGTTCCCCAGTGAACTCCATTATATGAAAGTTGGGGGGAAACGAGAAGCCTTCCTGATCGCCGGCTACATTTGAGATATTAAAAAAGTGCTGCAGAGTCTTTCTCACCATGAGGGGAAGTGGAAAATAAAGTTACATCATTCTGTGGGTGGAATGTTCCTTTAAGCTGATCTTAAAAGTAGAGACCCTTGGAACCACCAGCAGATCTGGCAGTCTGAGAGCGAAGTGCTCTGCTTGGAATATGTGGAACTATGAGGGATCTCTAATATATAATGGAGCTTGGTCATGGAGAGCTTAATATGAGAGAAGAAGAATTTTAAATTCTATCCTGGATTTAACAGGGAGCCAATAAAGAGAAGCTAGAACTGGAGAAATACGATCTCTCCTGCTGGTTCTAGTCAGAACCTAGTTTTTCTGCATCGTCCTGAGAGAGGATGTTCTAATTTTAGCAATATTACGTAGGTGGAAGAAGGCGGTTCTAGAAACCTGTTTTATATGTGAGCCGAAAGACAAATCCTGGTCTCTGAGAAAGCTGAGATGTGAGATTACTACAGAAGTATCAGAATCAAGTTATGTGTTATTGTGTCAGAGTGAATTCACCTGATCCCAGAGAATAGCAGCTCAGTTCAGATAGGAATGAGTAAAGTTATTCTAGGAATTGGTAAAGTAGTACTAGAAATGAGTAAAGTAATTCTAAGAATGAGTAAAGTAATAGAAAGAACTACTAAAATTATCCTAGGGATGAATAAAGTATCATAGGAATGAGTAAAGTAGTCCTAGAAATGAGTAAAGTAGAATTAGGAACAAGTAAAGTAATTCTAGGAATGGGTGAAGCAGTACTAGAAATAAGTAAAATTACCCTAAGGGCGAATAAACTATCCTAGGAACGAGTAAAGTAATTTTAGGAATGACTAAAGAAATACTAGGAAAAAGTAAAATTATCCAAGGGATGAATAAAGTATCCAAAAATACTAGGAGTAAAGTAGTCCTAGGAATGAATAAAGTAGTACTAGGAATGAAGAAAGTATCCTAGGATTAAGTAAAGAAGTACTAGGACCAAGTAAAGTAATTCTAGGAATGACTAAAGTAGTACTAGGAATGAGTAAATTTATCCTAAGGATAAATAAAGTATCTTAGGAATTTGTAAAGTAGTACTTGTAATGACTTGTAAACAGGTAAAACTATCTTAGGGATGAACAAAGTATCCTAGAATGAGTAAAGTATCCTAGGAATGAGTAAAGTATCCTAGGAATGACTGAAGTAGTACTAGGAATGAGTAAAGTTATCCTCGTGCTGAGTAAAGTATCCTTGGAATGAGTAAAGTATCGTAGGAAAGACTAAAGTATTGCTAAGAACCACGTAAAGTATCCTTGGAATGAACAAAGTATCCTAGGAATGACTAAAGTTGTACTAGGAACAAGTAAAGTTATCCTAGGAATCAGGAAGGCTGGACTCATGCTGGTCTCACGCTGGACTCATGCTGGTCTCACGCTGGTCTCATGCTGGTCTTACGCTGGTCTCATGCTGGTCTCACGCTGGTCTCATGCTGGACTCATGCTGGACTATGCTGACTCATGCTGGACTCATGCTGGACTCATGCTGGTCTCATGCTGGACTCATGCTGGACTCATGCTGGACTCATGCTGGTCTCATGCTGGACTCATGCTGGACTCATGCTGGTCTCATGCTGGACTCATGCTGACTCATGCTGACTCATGCTGAACTGATACTGACTCATGCTGACTCATAGCTGGTCTCATGCTGGACTCATGCTGACTCATGCTGACTCATACTGGACTAATGCTGACTCATGCTGACTCATGCTGACTCATACTGGACTAATGCCGGACTCATGCTGGTCTCATGCTGGACTCATGCTGGACTCATGCTGGTCTCATGCTGGACCATGCTGGACTCCATACTGGACTCATGCTGACCTATGCTGGTCTCATGCTGGACTCATGCTGGACTCATGCTGGACTCATGCTGGACTCATACTGGACTAATGCGGGACTCAGGCTGGTCTCATGCTGGACTCATGCTGTACTCATGCTGACTCATGCTGGTCTCATGCTGGTCTCATGCTGGTCTCATGCTGGTCTCATGCTGGACTCATGCTGGACTCATGCTGGACTCATACTGGACTAATGCTGACTCATGCTGGTCTCATGCTGAACTCATGCTGGTCTCATACTGACTCATGCTGGACTCATGCTGGTCTCATGCTGGTCTCATGCTGACTCATGCTGGTCTCATGCTGGACTCATGCTGGACTCATGCTGGTCTCATGCTGGACTCATGCTGGACTCATGCTTGTCTCATGCTGGACTCATGCTGGACTCATGCTGGTCTCATGCTGGACTCATGCTGACTCATGCTGGACTCCATGCTGGTCTCATGCTGACTCATGCTGGACTCATGCTGGACTCATGCTGGTCTCATGCTGGTCTTATGCTGACTCATGCTGGACTCATGCTGGTCTCATGCTGGTCTCATGCTGGACCATGCTGGACTCATGCTGACTCATGCTGGTCTCATGCTGGACTCATGCTGGACTCATGCTGGACTAATGCTGGTCTCATGCTGGTCTCATGCTGGACTCATGCTGACCCATGCTGGACTCATGCTGGACTCATGCTGGTCTCATGCTGGTCTCATGCTGGACTCATGCTGACTCATGCTGGTCTCATGCTGACTCATGCTGACCATGCTGACTCATGCTGGTCTCATGCTGGACTCATGCTGGACTCATGCTGGTCTCATGCTGGTCTCATGCTGACTCATGCTGGACTCATGCTGGACTAATGCTGGACTCATGCTGGTCTCATGCTGGACTCATGCTGGACTCATGCTGGACTAATGCTGGTCTCATGCTGGACTCATGGGACTCATGCTGGTCTCATGCCGGTCTCATGCTGGTCTCATGCTGGTCTCATGCTGACTCATGCTGGTCTCATGCTGGACCATGCTGACTCATGCTGGTCTCATGCTGGTCTCATGCTGGTCCCATGCTGGTCTCATGCTGGTCTCATGCTGGACTAATGCTGACCTCATGCTGGTCTCATGCTGGACTCATGCTGGACTCATGCTGGACTCATGCTGGTCTCATGCTGGTCTCATGCTGGACTCATGCTGGACTCATGCTGGTCTCATGCTGGTCTCATGCTGGACTCATGCTGGACTCATGCTGGACTAATGCTGGACTCATGCTGGTCTCATGCTGGACTCATGCTGGACTCATGCTGACCTCATGCTGACTCATGCTGGACTCATGCTGGACTAATGCTGGACTCATGCTGGTCTCATGCTGACTCATGCTGGACTCATGCTGGTCTCATGCTGGTCTCATGCTGACTCATGCTGGGACCTGATGCTGGACTCATGCTGGTCTCATGCTGGTCTCATGCTGGACTCATGCTGAACTCATGCTGGTCTCATGCTGGTCTCATGCTGACTGCTGGTCTCATGCTGGACTCATGCTGGTCTCATGCTGGTCTCATGCTGGTCTCATGCTGGACTCATGCTGGTCTCATGCTGGACTCATGCTGGACTCATGCTGGTCTCATGCTGGACTCATGCTGGTCTCATGCTGGACTCATGCTGGACTCATGCTGGTCTCATGCTGGTCTCATGCTGGTCTCATGCTGGACTCATGCTGGTCTCATGCTGGTCTCATGCTGGACTCATGCTGGACTCATGCTGGTCTCATGCTGGACTCATGCTGGACTCATGCTGGACTCATGCTGGACTCATGCTAGTCTCATGCTGGACTCATGCTGGACTCATGCTGGACTCATGCTGGTCTCATGCTGGACTCATGCTGGACTCATGCTGGACTCATGCTGGACTCATGCTGGTCTCATGCTGGACTCATGCTGGACTCATGCTGGACTCATGCTGGACTCATGCTGGACTCATGCTGGTCTCATGCTGGACTCATGCTGGACTCATGCTGGACTCATGCTGGTCTCATGCTGGTCTCATGCTGGACTCATGCTGGTCTCATGCTGGACTCATGCTGGACTCATGCTGGTCTCATGCTGGACTCATGCTGGACTCATGCTGGTCTCATGCTGGTCTCATGCTGGACTCATGCTGGACTCATGCTGGACTCATGCTGGTCTCATGCTGGACTCATGCTGGACTCATGCTGGTCTCATGCTGGACTCATGCTGGACTCATGCTGTTCTCATGCTGGTCTCATGCTGGACTCATGCTGGTCTCATGCTGGTCTCATGCTGGTCTCATGCTGGTCTCATGCTGGTCTCATGCTGGACTCATGCTGGCTCATGCTGCATGCTGGACTCATGCTGGACTCATGCTGGACTCATGCTGGTCTCATGCTGGTCTCATGCTGGACTCATGCTGGACTCATGCTGGACTCATGCTGGTCTCATGCTGGACTCATGCTGGACTCATGCTGGCTCATGCTGGACTCATGCTGGACTCATGCTGGACTCATGCTGGTCTCATGCTGGACTCATGCTGGACTCATGCTGGTCTCATGCTGCTCATGCTGGCTCATGCTGGTCTCATGCTGGACTCATGCTGGACTCATGCTGGTCTCATGCTGGTCTCATGCTGGACTCATGCTGGACTCATGCTGGTCTCATGCTGGTCTCATGCTGGACTCATGCTGGACTCATGCTGGTCTCATGCTGGACTCATGCTGGACTCATGCTGGACTCATGCTGGACTCATGCTGGTCTCATGCTGGTCTCATGCTGGACTCATGCTGGACTCATGCTGGACTCATGCTGGTCTCATGCTGGACTCATGCTGGACTCATGCTGGACTCATGCTGGACTCATGCTGGACTCATGCTGGACTCATGCTGGACTCATGCTGGTCTCATGCTGGTCTCATGCTGGACTCATGCTGGACTCATGCTGGTCTCATGCTGGTCTCATGCTGGACTCATGCTGGTCTCATGCTGGACTCATGCTGGTCTCATGCTGGTCTCATGCTGGACTCATGCTGGACTCATGCTGGACTCATGCTGGTCTCATGCTGGACTCATGCTGGACTCATACTGGACTCACCCCCCCCCCCCCCCCCCCCCCCCCCCCCCCCCCCCCCCCCCCCCCCATGCTGGACTCATGCTGGTCTCATGCTGGACTCATGCTGGACTCATGCTGGACTCATGCTGGACTCATGCTGGACTCATGCTGGACTAATGCTGGACTCATGCTGGTCTCATGCTGGACTCATGCTGGACTCATGCTGGTCTCATGCTGGTCTCATGCTGGACTCATGCTGGACTCATCCATGAACTCATGCTGGTCTCATGCTGGTCTCATGCTGGACTCATGCTGGACTCCCCCCCCCCCCCCCCCCCCCCCCTGGTCTCATGCTGGTCTCATGCTGGACTCATGCTGGTCTCATGCTGGACTCATGCTGGTCTCATGCTGGTCTCATGCTGGTCTCATGCTGGACTCATGCTGGTCTCATGCTGGACTCATGCTGGTCTCATGCTGGTCTCATGCTGGACTCATGCTGGACTCATGCTGGTCTCATGCTGGTCTCATGCTGGACTCATGCTGGACTCATGCTGGACTCATGCTGGTCTCATGCTGGACTCATGCTGGACTCATGCTGGTCTCATGCTGGTCTCATGCTGGTCTCATGCTGGTCTCATGCTGGACTCATGCTGGTCTCATGCTGGTCTCATGCTGGACTCATGCTGGTCTCATGCTGGTCTCATGCTGGACTCATGCTGGACTCATGCTGGTCTCATGCTGGACTCATGCTGGACTCATGCTGGACTCATGCTGGACTCATGCTGGTCTCATGCTGACTCATGCTGGACTCATGCTGGACTCATGCTGGACTCATGCTGGACTCATGCTGGTCTCATGCTGGACTCATGCTGGACTCATGCTGGACTCATGCTGGACTCATGCTGGACTCATGCTGGTCTCATGCTGGACTCATGCTGGACTCATGCTGGACTCATGCTGGTCTCATGCTGGACTCATGCTGGACTCATGCTGGTCTCATGCTGGACTCATGCTGGACTCATGCTGGTCTCATGCTGGACTCATGCTGGACTCATGCTGGTCTCATGCTGGTCTCATGCTGGACTCATGCTGGACTCATGCTGGACTCATGCTGGTCTCATGCTGGACTCATGCTGGACTCATGCTGGTCTCGTGCTGGACTCATGCTGGACTCATGCTGGTCTCATGCTGGACTCATGCTGGACTCATGCTGGTCTCATGCTGGACTCATGCTGGACTCATGCTGGTCTCATGCTGGACTCATGCTGGACTCATGCTGGACTCATGCTGGTCTCATGCTGGACTCATGCTGGACTCATGCTGGACTCATGCTGGACTCATGCTGGTACTCATGCTGGTCTCATGCTGGACTCATGCTGGACTCATGCTG
>JALJCO010009490.1:0-10143 GCA_023101725.1 Atherinomorus stipes | reverse complement strand
TATGTATGCATGCATATATGTGTGAATGTTTGTATGTAATTTTGCGTTATGTATGTATGTACATATGCATGTATGTATGTAATTTATGTATGGACTAATGGATACATGTACGTATGTATGTATAGGATGTATGTATGAATATATGTACTTATATATGTTTGTATGTTCGTACGTACATGTAAATACACATACATACATACATACACTACAACATACATACATACATGCATGTATTTGTGTTTGTATCTTTAGCCTGTATGTGTGTACACACATGTCTATGTATGTTTGTACTCATCCATGTATGTATATATGTATGTGCATGCATCCATGTATGTATGTATGTACATGTGCTTTCATTTATGTATGTACATTTGTATACATACAAGTATGTATGTAGTGTTTGTATGTATGTTTGTACTTTTTTTAAATGTATTTATATTTCTACTTACATGCACATTACTACATGCATGCAAGCATGCATACATGTATGTCCCTCTGCCTGTATGTACGTACATGTGTCTATGCATGCATGTACTTGTATTACATGCATCTATGTATGTATGTACTTATCCAAGTGTATAGACATTTTGTTTGTATGTATGTATGTACATTTGCATTCATATGTATGTATGCATTTTTACATGTATGTATGTTTGTTATTGTGCATTTATGTATGTATGTATTTATGTGTGACCTATGCTTGTATGTATGTACTTCATAAATATATGTACTTATGTATGTTTGTATGTACATATCAATGCATGTATGTATATATTTATGCATGCATGCATGTGATATGCATGTACATTCTCATGCATGTGTGTATGTATGTACTTATGCTAGTATGTATGCGTGTGCATGTACATATGTTTGTACTGTGAATGTAAGTTTGTATGTAGTTTTACATGTGTGTTTGTATACATGGATGTATGTATGCATATATGTAAATATGAATGTATGTAAAGTATGTATGTACTTATGCATACATGTACGTTTGTATGTACAGTGTGTATGCATGCATATATGTACTATGTTTGTACTAACATGTACATTACTACATACATACATACAAACACACATACATACAAATGCATGTGTGTATGCATCTCTGCCTGAACGTACGTATGTACATGTGTCTATGTATGTATGTATGTACTTTTCCATATATGTATATGTGTATGTTTATGTATCATTTATTTATGTACATATGCATTCATTTATGTATGTGTGTTTGTATATATGCATACATTCATGCATGTATGTATGTCTGTCCTTATCCATGTATGTACGTTTATACTTGCATGTATATTACTACACCTTTGCCTGTTGTACATACATATGTGTCTATGCATGTATGTACTTATCCATGTATGTACTAATGCATGTATGCATACGTGTATGTTCTAATGTATATATGCATTGTTGTGCTTCTGCATCTACTGTATGTATGTATGTGCTTATCCAAGTATGTACTATTATATGTAAATATGTATATGTATGTATCATAAATGTATGTACTTATGCATGTATCCATGTATGTATATATTTTTGCTTGCATATATGTATGTACTTCTGCAAGTCTGTATGTACATATGTATGTATTATATGCATCTATATGTATGTTCTTATGCAAGTATATAAACATTTTTGCTTGCACGTATGTATGTCTGTTTGCATTTATATATTTGTATGCATGCATATATGTATGTATATGTAATTTTGCATTATGTATGTATGTACATATGCATGTATGTATATATGTATGTTCTTATGCATATATCCATGTATGTATATATTTTTGCTTTCATATGTACTTCTGCAAGTCTGTATGTACGTATATGTATGTATTATATGCATCTATATGCATGTACTTATGCAAGTATGTAAATTATTTTTCCTTGCATGTATGTATGTCTGTTTGCATTTATATATATATATATATATATATGCATGCATATATGTATTTATGTCTGTATGATATTATGCATTATGTATGTATGTACATATGCATGTATGTATGTATTGTATGTATGTACTTATGCATACATGTACGTTTGTATGTACAGTATGTATGCATGCGTTAATGTACTATCTTTGTACATACATGTACATTACTACATACATTACATACATGCATGTTCTTGTGTTTGTATCTCTGCCTGTATGTACACACATGTGTATGTATGTTTGTACTCATCCATGTATGTATATATGTATGTGTATGTGTCCATGTATGTATGTATGTACATGTGCATTCATTTATGTATGTACGTTTGTATACATACAAGTATGTATGTCATGTATGTATGTATGTACTTTTGTGTGTATTTATGTTTGTACTTACATGTACTTTACTACATGCATGCAAGTTTGCAAACATGTATGTCCCTCTGCCTGTATGTACGTACATGTCTATGCATGCATGTACTTGTATGTATTATATGCATCTATGTATGTATGTACTTATGCAAGTGTGTATATATTTTTTATATGTATGTATGTATATACATTTGCACTTATATATGTATGCATTTATATATGTCTGTATGTTTGTAATCGTGCATTTATGAATGTTTTGTATGTATGTATGTATGTGTGTACTTATGCATGTCTGTATGTACTACATAAATATATGCACTTATGTATGTTTGTCTGTACATATGTATGTGTGTCCATGTACATATGTATGTACTGTGTATGTAAGTTTGTATGTAGTTTTACATGTGTGTTTGTATGCATGTACATATGTACATATTATGTACATATGCATGTACGTAATGTATGTATGTAGTTATGCATACATTTACATTTGTATGTACAGTATGTATGTATGCATATATGTACTATGTTTGTACTTACATGTACATTACTACATACATACAACATACATACATTACCACATACATACATGAATGTATTTGTGTTTGTATCTCTGCCTGTATGTACGCACATGTCTATGTATGTTTGTACTCATCCATGTATGTATATATGTATGTGTATGTATTCATGTATGTATGTATGAACATGTGCATTCATTTATGTATGTACATTTGTATACATACAAGTATGTATGTATGTACGTACGTACTTTTGTATGCATTTATATTTGTACGTACATGTACATTACTACATGCATGCAAGCATGTAGTACATGTGCTACATTACTAGCACATTACTACATGTGCTAGTACATAGACACATGTACATGCATGCACGTGTCTATGCATGCATGTACTTGTATGTATTACATGCATCTATGTATGTATGTACTTATGCAAGTGTGTATATATTTTGTTTGTATGTATGTTTGTTTGTATGTATGTACATTTGCATGTATATGTATGTATGCATTTATATATGTATGTATGTTTGTAATTGTGCATTTATGTATGTATGTATGTACTGTATATATGTATGTGTGTATGTGTGTACTTATGCATGAATGTATATACTACATGCATATATGTACTTATGTATGTTTGTATGTATGTATGTATATATGTATGTACTTATGCATTCATGTACGTGATATGCATGTAGGTACTCATGCATGTGTATGTATGTACTTATGCAAGTATGTGTGCGTGTGCATGTACATATGTATGTACTATGTATCAAAGTTTGTGTGTTGATTTACAAGTATGTTTGTATGTATGCATGCATGTATGTATGTATTGTATGTATGTACTTATGCGTACATGTACGTTTGTATGTACAGTATGTATGTATGCATATATGTACTATTTACTTACATGTACATTACTACATACATACATACAATAACACATACATACATATGCATGTGTGTATGCACCTCTGCCTGTATGTACATACAACTGTGTCTTTGTATGTATGTATGTACTTGTATGTATGTACTTATCCATGTATGTTTATATAAACTTTGTTTATGTATCATGTATTTATGTACATATGCAGTCATTTATGTATGTGTGTTTGTATGTATGCATACATTCATGCATGTATGTATGTATGTACTTATCCATGTATGTACGTTTGTACTTACATGTACATTGCTACACCTCTGTCTGTATGGACGTACATATGTGTCTATGCATGTATGTACCCCCCCGGGCCGCGGGCCCCCGGGGCGCGGCGGGGGGGGGGGCCCCCCGGGGGCCGGCGACACACCAACGGCACGCGGCACACCAGCCTGGGGCGGGGGGGAACCCTCCGACACAGCCGCCCCCCCCCCGGCCCAGTCTCCAGATGGCGGGGGGGGCCGCGAGCAGGTGTGTGAGGCTTTGTCCGGGAGCGTGTGTGTGTGTGTGCGGCGTGAACCCCCTAGTCACACCCGTCTCTTCCCGATGTGGCCTTGGGTGCGGCCGGTGGCCCTCCCCTGAGGTGTGCGGGGAGGGGCGGAGGAGCTGAGAGCCATCACCTTTCGGGGGTTTGCGGCAGCCCTGAACCCAACACGCCTCTCCTCAGGGTCGCCAAAGCGAGCGATTTTTACCGCGGGTGTGTCTCCTTAGTCCTACGGTCTCCATGCAGCTCAACACCCGGGGCTTTTCCGCCGCCCCCCATTTCCCCTTCCGCCCCCGCCCCGCCGCTGGCCCCCTCATCCATCCGGCTATGAGACGCCATCCCCCATGCGGCAGCGGCCGCCCCCCCCCTTTCACCCCCCCCCGCGGCCCGGCATCAACCAAGGAGACTTCAACGTCCTCGATGACAGCACCACAGCATATCTTCCATCCCCGAGTCATCACATCCCCCGGGCGCCCTCGGGGCGAGCGTCACCCCGTCCCGCTCTCCGGGTGGAAAATTTGATCAATTCATTAGGACCAGGACCAAATCCATCGTAGTTTTTTTCAGATCGATAGCGGCTCAGGGCGACCAGACGGGAGCGGTGGGAGGGAGGGAGCAGAAGAAAGCGTCCGCCTCCGCGGCGCATATACTATCCATATACTATGCATTATGCTATGTGATGACATGTATATATGCTTTTTGTGCTTCTGCATCTACTGTATGTATGTATGTACTTATCCATGTATGTACTATGTATGTAAATCTGTATTGTATGTATCACATATATGCATATGCATGTATCCATGTATGTATATATTTTTGCTTGCATATACGTATGTATGTACTTATGGTCTATACGTATGTATGTATTATAAGCATCTATATGTATGTACTTATGCAATATGTAAATATTTTTGCTTGCATGTATATATGTCTGTTTGCATTTATATATGTATGTATGCATTATTAATTTTATGTAATTCATTATGTATTATACATATCATATGTATAATTTATGTATGCCTATTATACATTACGTATGTATGTATAGATATTATATATATGTACTTTATATTTTGTATTTTTACGTAAATGTGTCTATCATCATTACTTTATGTACTATATCCTTTATTATTATTATTATATTATATAATTTCATAATATTATTATGCATTTATTTATTATTTTTTATTTGCATTTATTATTATTGTGTACCTATCATTATTATGTACTACATAAATATATCTTATTATTTTTATGTACTTTATTATTTTTTATGTATTATCTCATTACCTATCATACACTCTCATTGTGATGTAGTACTTATCTATATGCGTCTCATGTACATATGTATGTACTGTTGTAATTTGTATGTAGTTTTACATTGGTTTGTATCATGTATGTATGTATATATGTACATATGCATTATGTATGTATGTATGTATATCTTTTACTTATTATTATATCTTATACTATTTTACTAATAATACCACAACATATATACACACAACATCATTATCACCTCTCCTACCTATTTTATATTTTAATTCCTTTTATTTAATCCTTATATTATTTATATCCTATATCCATATCTCATCATATGTATGTACTTATGTATGTTTGTATGTATTGTATGTATTATGTATGTACTTATGCATTCATGTATGTGATATGCATGTAGGTACTATGCATGTGTGTATGTATGTACTTATGCAAGTATGTGTGCGTGTGCATGTACATATGTATGTACTTGTATCAAAGTTTGTATGTTGTTTACATGTATTATGTATGCATGCATGTATGTATGATGTTACTTATGCATACATGTACGTTTTATGTACAGTATGTATCTATGCATATATGTACTATGTACTTACATGTACACACTACATACATACAATAACACATACATACATATGCATGTGTGTATGCACCTCTGCCTGTATGTACATACAACTGTGTCTTTGTATGTATGTATGTACTTATCCATGTATGTTTATGTATCATGTATTTATGTACATATGCATTCATTTATGTATGTGTATGTATGCATACATGCATGCATGTATGTATGTATGTACTTATCCATGTATGTACGTTTATACTTACATGTACATTACTACACCTCTGTCTGTATGTACATACATATGTGTCTATGCATGTATGTACTTATCCATGTATGTACTAATGCATGTATGCATATGTGTATGTACAAATGTATGTATGCTTTGTTGTGCTTCTGCATCTACTGTATGTATGTATGTACTTATCCATGTATGTACTATTGTATGTAAATCTGTATGTGTATGTATCACATATGTATGCACTTATGCATGTATCCATGTATGTATATATTTTTGCTTGCATATACGTATGTATGTACTTATGCAAGTCTGTATGTATGTATTATTAAAGCATCTATATGTATGTACTTATGCAAGTATGTAAATATTTTTGCTTGTATGTATGTATGTCTGTTTGCATTTATATATATATGTATGCATGCATATATGTGTGAATGTTTGTATGTAATTTTGCATTATGTATGTATGTACATATGCATGTATGTATGTAATTTATGTATGGCCTTATGGATACATGTACGTATGTATGTATAGGATGTATGTATGAATATATGTACTTATATATGTTTGTATGTTTGTACGTACATGTAAATTACTACATACATACATACACTACAACATACATACATACATGCATGTATTTGTGTTTGTATCTTTGCCTGTATGTACACACTATAAATGTTTGTACTCATCCATGTATGTATATATGTATGTGTACGCATCCATGTATGTATATATGTATGTGCATGCATCCATGTATGTATGTATGTACATGTGCTTTCATTTATGTATGTACATTTGTATACATACAAGTATGTATGTAGTGTTTGTATGTATGTATGTACTTTTTAATGTATTTATATTTCTACTTACATGCACATTACTACATGCATGCAAGCATGCAAACATGTATGTCCCTCTGCCTGTATGTACGTACATGAGTCTATGCATGCATGTACTTGTATGTATTACATGCATCTATGTATGTATGTACTTATCCAAGTGTATAGACATTTTTTGTATGTATGTATGAACATTTGCATTCATATGTATGTATGCATTTATACATGTATGTATGTTTGTTATTGTGCATTTATGTATGTTTATGTATTTATGTGTGTACCAATGCATGTATGTATGTACTACATAAATATATGTTCTTATGTGTGTTTGTATGTACATATGTATGTATGTATATATGTATGTACTTATGCATGCATGTACGTGATATGCATGAACATACTCCTGCATGTGTGTATGTAAGTACTTATGCTAGTTTGTATGCGTCTCCATGTACATATGTATGTACTGTGAATGTAAGTTTGTATGTAGTTTTACATGTGGTTTGTATGCATGTATGTATGTATATATGTACATATGCATGTATGTAATGTATGTATGTAGTTATGCATACATTTACGTTTGTATGTACAGTATGTATGTATGCATATATGTACTATGTTTGTACTTACATGAACATTACTACATACATATATATAGTAACACATACATACAAATGCATGTGTGTATGCACCTCTGCCTGTACGTACGTACATATGTGTCTATGTATGTATGTATGTATGTATTTCCATGTATGTATATATGTATGTTTATGTATCATTTATTAATGTACATATGCATTCATTTATGTATGTACAAATGTATGTATGCATACATGCATGCATGTATGTACTTATCCATGTATGTACGTTTATACTTACATGTACATTACTACACCTCTGCCTGTTGTACATACATATGTGTATATTGAATGTATGCACTTATCCATGTATGTACTAATGTATGTATGCATAGTGTATGTTTAATGTATATATGTTTGTTGTGCTTCTGCATGTCTGTATGTATGTATGTACGTATTCAAATGTATTATATGTATTGTACTTATGCATGTATGTATGTATATGTATGCATATATGTATGTATTATCTGTTTGCATATGTATGTATATATGTATATATATATATATATCTGTATGTATGTATATATATATATATATATGTATGCATTATGCATGTATATGTATTGTATGTACATATGCATGTATGTAATTTCTTATATATTCTATTATTATATATTTTTGTTTTTATTATTTTATCTGTATCTATGTATGTACTTATTTGTATGCATGTACGTTTGTATGTATGGATGTATTTTTGCATATATGTATCGTATGTATGTTTGCACTTATATATATATATATATATATGCATGCATATATGTATGAATGTTTTGTATATAATTATGCATTATGTACGCACATATGTATGTATGTATGTACTCAAATGTATGTATATATGTATGTGTATGTATTCATGTATGTTTGTATGTAATGTTATTTAAGCATGTACATTTGTATACATACAAGTATGTATGTTATGTATGTATGTGTATGTATGTACTTTTGTATGTATTTATATTTGTACTTACATGTACATTACTACATGCATGCAAGTATGCATACATGTATGTCCCTCTGCCTGTATGTACGCACATGTGTCTATGCATGCATGTACTTGTATGTATTACATGCATCTATGTATGTATGTACTTTTTTTTTTTTTTTTTTTTTTTTTTTTTTTTTTTTTTTTTTTTTTTTTTTTTTTTTTTTTTTTTTTTTTTTATGCAAGTGTGTACCTATTTTGTTTGCATGTATGTTTGTATGTATGTACATTTGCATGTATATGTATGTAAGCATTTATATATGTATGTATGTTTGTAAGTTTTTTTTTTTTTTTTTTTTTTTTTTTTTTTTTTTTTTTTTTTTTTTTTTTTTTTTTTTTTTTTTTTTTTTTTTTTTTTTTTGTGCATTTGTGTATGTATGTATGTACTGTATATATGTATGTATGTATGTGTGTGTATGTGTGTACTTACGTATGTATATACTACATGCATATATTGTACTTATGTATGTATGTATATTTGTATGTACTTATGCATTCATGTATGTGATATGCATGTAGGTACTAATGCATGTGTGTATGTATGTACTTATGCAAGTATGTGTGCGTGTGCATGTACATATGTATGTACTTTGTAACAAAGTTTGTATGTTGATTAACATGTATGTTGTATGTATGCATGCATGTATGTATGTATTGTATGTATGTACTTATGCATACATGTACGTTTGTATGTACAGTATGTATGTATGCATATATGTACCATGTACTTACATGTACATTACTACATACATACATACAATAAGACATACATACATATGCATGTGTGTATGCACCTCTGCCTGTGTGTACATAAAACTGTGTCTTTGTATGTATGTATGTACTTATCCATGTATGTTTATATGTATGTTTATGTATCATGTATTTATGTACATATGCAGTCATTTATGTATGTGTTTGTATGTATGCATACATTCATGCATGTGTGTATGTATGTACTTATCCATGTATGTACGTTTATACTTACATGTACATTGCTACACCCTCTGTCTGTATGGACGTACATATGTGCATCTATGTATGTACTTATATGTATGTACTAATGTATGTATGCATATGTGTATGTACAAATGTATGTATGCTTTGTTGTGCTTCTGCGTCTACTGTATGTATGTATTTACTTATCCATGTATGTACTATTGTATGTAAATCTGTATGTGTATGTATCACATATGTATGCACTTATGCGTGTATTCATGTATGTATATATTTTTGCTTGCATATACGTATGTATGTACTCTATGTAGTTGTATGTATGTACGTATGTATGTATTATAAGCATCTATATGTATGTACTTATGCAAATATGTAAATAT